>BLBF01000004.1:7296347-7417477 GCA_015471245.1 Laticauda colubrina | reverse complement strand
TTAAGAATAATACTGGAACTTTTAAAACGTTTTTTTTTAAATATATATATACACATGTTGAGAAAATGATTTTTACTAACATGTAGGTAATAGTTTGGGTTTTTTTTCCATTTTACACTGTTATGTATCTCAGTTGAAATCACAATGCCTTTTTCTGGAGTACACTGTAAATTAATTCAGAATCTTTTCAACCTACACCTCAGCTCTGGGTGGCCTTTTTTTAGTTTTCATTTTGCATATTTATTTTCCAACATTTATATCCTGTCCAGATTAGAAAATCTAGGCTGCTAACATCTAAATTAAACTTAGAAAAAATAAAAATAGAAAAAAAATGAGAAAAATGTCAAATTTCTTCTGTTGCAATTTAAATAGGAAATAGTTACCTCAAGAGCAAGAATCTAAAACCCTAAAATACACTGAAGATTAAAGTAATACAGTAATACAAGAATTCCAGTTAATACTGTGCTTTCAAATGAGAAGGCTGTGTACAGGTAATCATCAACTTATACCCACAACTGAGCCTCAAATTTCTGTTGTTAAATGAAACATTTGTTAAGTGACTTTTGCCCCATTTTACGACCTTGCGGTAGTTGTTTAGTGAATCACTGCAGTTGATAAGTAAGTAACATGATTGTTAAGCTTTCCCACTGACTTTGCTTGTCAGAAGATAGCAAAAGGTGACCTTGGGACACAGCAATGGTCCTAAGTATGAACCAGTTGCTGAGAATTAGAATTTTGATCACATGATCATGGAGATGCTTCAAAGGTTGTAACCCAGAAAGCAATCATAAGTCACATTTTTCAGTGCTGTTTTAACTTTGAATGGTCACTAAATGAACTGTTGTAAGCCAAGGACTACCTAAATTAGCAATCTAGGGTGATAAATCTCTTGCCTGTTTCCTTATTCATTTTTCAGTGCAAAGGGGAGGAGGCTTGCCTTGAATAGTTTTCAAATGTTCATTGTCTTGGTAACTGTATTCCCGTGATGGTGAACCTATGGCACGTGCACCCAAAGTGGTACGCAAAGCCATGTCAGCTGGTACACACAGTGTCATCTGTTCCTCTTCTGGGTTTCTGGCACATATGTGCGTGCGACACAATCAGCTCTCCTTTGCGCATGCAACAGTGCCAGAAACTGGGAAAGCTGGTCTTTCATTTTCCATTGTGCACATGCACGCAGGCCAGTTGATTATTGCACGCGCATGCGTGTCAGTAACCGGAAGACCAGCTGGCTGGTGCGCATGTACGTGCCAGAAACTGGAAGTTAATTTCTCAGTGCATGCATGCCCACTGGCCAGCTTCTCTTCCAGGTCATGTCCCTGACATGCGTGCATGCGCAAACTGTGCACTCCCAGTGCTGAAAAGGTTTGCCATCACTGCCCTATTCTATGCTGTATGTTGTCGTTCTCAATCTCCAAAAGATCTCATAAAAAGCCAGTCTTTTGTTACTTAGTGGAATGATATTTTAGTGCCCAGCATACCTCATAGAGCTGGGACAGCAATGGAGAAGGCCTGCCTCTGTGTCAATTCCTTCTTGTTCTGTTGGGGAGGGGAGACAGATCATCCTTATATGTATAAATTGCATGAAAAGTCTTGGGCTTGTCTTGTCATGCCCGAAAGAAGAGTGATCTCATCTTTCCTGCAAATCAGTTTAAGGGGGTACTACAACTCCTAACATTTTGGGGGACATTGAGAGCAACCAACCAGGATTTCACATGAGAAAGAAGCTCCATTTTGAGTAGAGTTCATTATTTTTCATTTAAGTCAGGAAAAGGAATCAGATGAAATATCTCAAGAGTTACTTGAATGTTGGAATTTTCCCACTTATTATTTTTGCCCCTCTTTTATTAATAGTTTCCTATAGTTGCACTGCTGTTTTTATAATAGGAATGTTTCTTGAGTTGAAGCATTGAGGAAATGACCCATAGTAATATACATCAGTCAAGGATATATGTGCCTCAGAGAGTCAGAACATTTGAGTTCTTGATAATAATAAGTAGGTGAGATATGATGTGAAATACCTTACATTAAAGAGCTCAGCTAAATGTGCATTACCAGATCTTCTAAATCAAATATTGTTGTTGTTTTTGTTGTTGCAATTGATTGATTGGTGTGATATTGGCTATACTGATCACCCAAAATTGTTGCATTAAGTAATTTAATCAACATACCATCTTAACAAACCTACCATGCCAAGAAAAAAATCCAATGCCAAACCACAACCGAAAGAGAAAGTAATCCCTACCAGTGAACCACAAGACTCCTGCATGTGCCTTAAATGCTATAAAACTCTAAAGGATAATGAAAATTCCATCAAATGTTCTCTGTGTAACAAATACGCTCATCATGACTGCTTGGGATTACCTGAGCAAATGTTCAATACCTAGAATCATCCAATGAGTTTCCATATCTCTGCAAATCATGCAGACCCAAACTGGATCTGTTTGAAAGAGTTGATACCATAGAAACACAAATAACATCCCTTGACACCATAGTAGCATCCCTGGATGCTTTAAAAGACAGATTATCCAACCCTGAAAAAAAAGATACAACACAAAAACCTGAACTTCCAATAGCTACAAACCACATCTCTACCCAACAACTACAACCCAATCCACAACCCAATCCACAAAATCCATAAATCAGACAAATAATGATATCCCAATCCTGTTCAGCGCAAATGGAAATGTCCAAATACTATCTTATTTGGTCTAGAGGAAATCAATGACAATGATGATATCACAACTGTCCGAAAAATCATCAGTGATTATCAAGCATCCACCATCTCCACTGATGAAATACTTGACATTCCCCGCATTAGCCAAGAGCTCAAAAATAGATGGCTCTGTCGCCCCATGCTTCTGTAGGGTCATTTGCAAAAATGAATCAAGCAAACGTAAATTCATTTATGCTATAAATTCACTTGCCAAAACCATAAGAACCTCCGTTCTCACCCTGACCTAACCATACAACAATGTGCCCACTCTGGTGTATTCTGCACAAAACTCAAAAAACATCTAGGCAATGGAGAGAAGGATCTGTACGTTGACTACCATGCTGACTGTATCAAAAGTAAGTCACACAACCCCAACTCAGCTTTAACCTTCAACCACAATCCTACTTCAACCAATCCTCCATCACCCAAGACGAGGCACGCACGCCCCTAACTACCTCAATTCCAACTACAGCTGGCCTTAAATGCAAGCTAATCAATGCAAGAAGCCTTCTGAATAAAATACCTGAATTTCTCCTCTTACTAAATATGGCTAAATTCGACATCATGTTTGTCTGTGAAACATGGCTCAACACATCTCTCCCTGACTCCATTACCACAGTAAGAGACTTTATCATGTTTACTGATCAGATCATGAAATTCGTAGAGGAGATGGTGTTGCTATCTTCTATAAAAAGTCCTTACATCAAAAAAACATCCAAGTTACCCAGGAGCTTGCTCTTCCTGAGACTATCGTCTGTGAACTATCCTTAATTATCACATTTTGATTCTTAATATGTTACAGAGCCCCTGATAACGACATTGAACATGTAAACAAGCTAAATTCACTACTAACATGGGCAACATCCTGTCCACAGACTTTTATCTTTCTTGGTGACTTCAATCTACCTCATATTAACTGGACCTTAAACGAGTGTAAAACTGAAACCATACATGCAACCTTCTACAATGCTGTTACAAATCTGGGACTGGAACAACTAGTAACCAACAAAACTAGACTTAACGACTGCCTCGATCTCATCTTCTGCAATAGTTTGAATTTAATTTACAGAATACAAATAACTCTTTTCCAACAGTGACCACAATATGATTGACTTTTGTCTCAATAAACGCCCACACAAAAATCACAATGACATAATCTCCAATTATAACTTCAAAAAATGCAACTATGATCTTTTAGACAACGATCTCTCATCCCTTGATTGGCAATTTCTATTCACTGGATGCAATACTGTTAAAGACCATTACAACACATTTTTACTTGAAGTCAAAAGAGTCATCAAACTATATGTACCAATAACAACTCCCCCCCCCCAAACAAAAGCAGATTACCCATAACAATAAGGAAACTTCAATTCAAAAAGATATCACTCAGGCAGAAAAACAAATTTGGTCATGTTGCCAACTTCAAAAGCCAATACAAAAATTTATGCAACCATATAAAGACTGAATGCACCAATTATCACATTAAACAAGAGGAAAACCTTCTATGCACCAATTCCACCCGCACTTTGTACAATTTTGTAAACAACAAGCTAAAAGACTCAAGGTCCATTCCACCCCTGATGGGACCTAATGGTAAAGACTGCAACGATGACACCATTAAAGCCAACCTCTTTAACACATTCTTTGGCTCAGTCTTTGTAAACAGCAATGGATCATGCCCAATATTTCCTTGTCAAACCACAGACAATGACAATGATCTAATACATATCGATTTTATAGAAGACAATGTTGAAAAAGCACTACGCAATCTAAAACCATCTCTGTCTATTGGAGCGGACGGAATATGTGCCTCCTTAAAAAAACCATCCACTATCATAGCTGAGCCTCTAAGCATAATCTTTGAAAAATCTTTCAGGACCAACTCCTTGCCAAATCTATTGTCACAAGCCACAGTCATTCCCATCTTCAAAAAGGGAGACCCCAGCCTAGTTGAAATTACAGACCAATCTCCTTATGCTGCATCACCTGTAAAGTCACGGAATCAATTATTAACCAATCCATTATCTTCCACTTAGAGACAAAAAACCTACCCTCTAATAAACAATTTGGTTTCAGAAAAAAGCAATCCTATAATCTGCAAATCTTACACTGCAAAAACACATGGACTACACAACTTGATCAGGGCAAAGCCATAAACGCAATCTACATAGACTTCTGGAAAGCCTTTGATTCAGTGGTACACGACAAACTACTCCTAAAACTAAAATCTTATGGTATCTCTGGACACCTGCATAACTGGATAGAAGCATTCCTGTCAAACAGACAACAAATGGTCAAAATTGGGAGTGTCCCATCAAATTCTGCGCCTGTCAATAGTAGTGTCCCCCAAGGCAGTGTCTAGGACCAACTCTCTTCATAACTCTACATAAATGACCTCTGTGATCATATTAAGAGCAACTGTGTTCTCTTTGCTGATGATGTAAAGCTGTTCAGTACCACAGACAATTCTGCTACCCTTCAAAAACATCTTGACCATGTATCAGAATGGTCAAACAAATGGCAACTTCAAATCTCAACAAATAAATGCTTTGTCTTACATATTGGCAAAAAAAAATCAGAAAATAAAATACAAGCTGAACAGTCAAGACCTTGTTGATGATCCAAGGACCTTGGAAAACTCATCTCTAATGATCTAAGTGCTGGAGCCCACTGTAACTACATAGTCAAAAGGGCATTAAGAGTTGTTAACCTAATCCTACTTAGCTTTTTCTCTGGTAATATCACACTACTAACTAGAGCATACAAAACATTTGCTAGACCAATACTCGAATACAGCTCATCAGTCTGGACCCACATTATGTATCTGATATTAGCACAGTTGAGAAAGTCCAGAAATATTTCACAAGAAGAGTTTTCCACTCCTCTACTCATTGTAGAATACCTAATGCCACCAGACTTGAAATTCTAGACCTAGAAAACCTTGAATTGTGCCATCTTCGGTCTGATCTTAGTATGGTGTATAAAATCATACATTGCAATATCCTACCAGTCAATGAATATTTCAGCTTCAACCATAACAATACAAGAGCACACAATGGATACAAACTCAAGGTAAACCACACCAAACTTGATTGCAGGAAATACGACTTCAGCAACAAAGTGATCAATGTCTGGAATACTTTACCTGACTTTGTGGTTTCTTTCCCAAACCCCCAAAATTTTAACCCTAGACTGTCTACTATTGACCTCACCCCTTTTCTAAGTGGTTTGTAGAGGGCGTGCATAAGTGCACCAACGTGCCTACCGTCACTATCCTATTGTTTCTTTTATTTTTCTTATATGTACCCATTTCATGAATTCATAACTATGTATATACTTATACCTATTATCTTGTAAGCGATTGACAAATGAAATTAATTAATTAATTAATTTTGGAAGGAAATTAACAAGTTCAAGACACAACAGAATGTGAAAGATGCCTTATGACAGAAATTATATTCAATCTGGATAAAAGGTTCCTTTTCTTATACATCTTTGTTTTTTTTAACGATACATTCTATTGTCAACCTGTTTTTTAAAGATGTGCAGAAATAAAGTTTCATTTTGTTTTTAAAACTGCTCATTGTTAAGAAGCTCTGATTCTGGCAAGTAACTCAGGTTATCCTTAGTAACCTGAGTGTTCCTCCAACACCATCTTGGGGAAATAAATAAACCATCCAGTAAATAAATTGGCAAGTACAGTGTGTTCTTGGAAAGAGATTTCCTTCGAATGCATTGACATTCCTTATGGTATTGTTCTTGACTATAGGGCTTTTTCCCACTACTGTTCAGTTTCAGATCCATTTATCATTCATTGATTAGTCAAATAATCATATCAAATAAAATAGAGTAAAATAATATATATAGTAATATATAAACAATTCAGTGAAATAACCATATAAGGTCATCACCATGGCAGTTGACTCCAATCTGTCCTTTCAGTTGGATGGCATTAACTATAGATTTGGCAGTCTTTAAGATATATTCACGTTTCAAAAAAAAAAAATTAATTGGAGAAATGTGACTAGAGGTTTGGTGTAAAATTAGGAAAAAATACTATATTAAGATACCAGGCTGGCTTTCAATTATTGAAGCAGTGATTTACCCAAATACTTTGGATATTACTAAAATGATTAGATACAACCAACTATGAGATAACCAAGGAATTTAAAGACAAACCAAAAATTTAAGGAATAAGGAATAATGATAGATTGGTGGCCTTATTTGCAATTACAAATTGCAAAAAAGATATAGGAGAATTTGGCATAGATAAAACATCATAACAAATTGATAAAATCTCATTAGGACCATAGGAAAACATTATAACTATAATGTATAGCTACCTCCTGAAATTTGATAGAGAAGAGGAGGCAGTGAATTGATTGGATGAAAAACTTTGGATACAACATATAATTAGAAGATTAGGGAAAATTTCAGATGAAAAACTATAAATTAACAATGGCAACCATGTACAAAGAAAATTTCTACAAAATGTTCTGTTGTTGGCACCTAGCACCAGCGAGATTGGCCAAAATCTGCTCAAATTTGAACCAGACATGTTGGAAATGCAAAAAGACATCAGGAACCTTCTTTCATATGTGGTGGTTGTGTTTTTTTAATAAAATAAGGATTTGGTTGCAAGAAATAATTGGTTTAAAAATAGAACTTAGGCCTGAAATGTTCTTATGAAGGATAATTAGAGGTGATTACAAGAAAGATATATTGAATATATAATAATACACATATTGACAGCAGCTAGAATAATGTATGCCCAGAATTGGAAATCAGAGAATAGTCCCACAGATGGTATGATTATAAAGATAATTATGGATTGTGCAGAAATGAATAAACTTACAATGGAATTATAGGAGAAGGAAGAAAAAGAAGACTATACAGTCTGGGGAATGTGGTATATTTGATTAGATAACAGAAAGAAAAGACAATGCAAAATGTAAATGTAAATGATATGTATGTATGTATGTATGTATGTATGTATGTATGTATGTAAATGAATATGGAAAAGTCAATGCTACAAATTAATGTAAACATTGTCAATATGTTTTGTTTTTAAAAGTGTAAAATTTAATAAAATTTATTTTAAAAAAAGATTTGGCAGTCTTTCTTTCTGCCCATATGTTTGTACCTTGTAGGACTAAGATAGTCTATTAATGGTGCCCCAATGAGTGGCATTCACTTCTAGCCAAGCTGCTGTTCCATTTTAGCACATCATGTAGCTGCAAGGAACACATTCCTGCTGGAGGAGTAGGGTAAGCCCACTTCAATAATTCTGGCCGTCTTTCCTAAACTGTCTTTTCTGCCCTTTTTCCACATCCCATTTGGACACTTCCCAAGTTAAAAGAATATGAAATAAAGAAGACCCTGGGACATAAATTGCTCTACGGTGGATAGAGACAAAACTTTGACACAATCATGCAGTGAAGTCCTATAGTTCTAAAAATTGAAACTGATTAGCTGGGTAACAAACCTGCAGCCAGAGAGCCATATTAAAGTGTTATCCATACGTCCATGAGCTGGCAGAAAAGTATATTGCTATAAAATTTGCTTCAATTGCTAAGTCCTATTCTGTCACAATGACAAAGCTGGAGTCTTGTCCTATTCTTATTATTTTAATGTGGGAAATGGCAAGAAAATGGACTGGAGGATTTCCCAGCTTCGTTTCCCCTTGTGTTAAGTGTTGTCTACCAACTGGAGACCCCTTCCCACAGCCTTCCCTGATGTGGTATGAAGGGGTTAGGCCAGCAGGCAAGTGTTTTGTCCACCACATTAAACCATATGTTGTTGTTTTCCAAACAACAGGTCCTCGGGGACCTGGAGTAGGGGACTGGATTAAGTAGGAAGGAAGAATCACTAATTAGTAAACTCCATCCCTAGACAGGGCTGCCCAGGGATTGGCTGTGCTGGCAAAGGCCAGTGCATGGTTGGTGGTATCAAAAAATAGACTGTGGGTAAACATAGGACTGAATAGTGTAAGCGAAACAATCCTCCTCCCTCAGTAAGAAAAACAGTATAAACATGGCCATGCAACCATTCTGCTGGCAGAAGCAGCAGAAAGCCTGTAATTCCACAGCAATGGCCCAACTGAGAGCATCCAATTCCCAGTTTAAGCTGAATTTTATGCAGAATGAACTAGAGCATTCACTTCATTTTTAAAAACATATTGTAGGTATAACACTCTTTCAAAGGAACATTAAGTGCAAGTGTTTTGGAAGGCACTGGTAGCTAGGCATTATCGGAACAGATATCTTTGTGGAAACTAGATGACCACTTTCTTCTGCTATCTGGATTATCAGGAAGGGCAGTGCCCTGTAGGGGAGGGCCATTCCTGCAGCAGCTTAAATAGGAACCAGACAGATCCCAATCTCTGTGAACAGCAACCATATTATTGATGAAATGTGCTAGATCGCGTCCATGAGCAGTTTCAGAGAAGAAAAATACTAATTCAAAACTGGAACAGCTGGAGACAACTTCAATCTATCTTGGCTGTCGATGGAAGATGGTGGCTGGATTTATCATTGTAAATACAAGGCACATCATTGTATGACAAATCAGTAATAAAAACCCAATTCAACATTCATTACTTTCAGGACACTGCATTAAAAAAAACCTGGGGCAACTACATCTTAAGATAGATATAAATTTCAGAATATTGTTAAAATGCACTGTTGTAGTGAAAATCGTGTCTTTTTTTTTTTTGCAATTGACAATAAAGCATCATGGAAATAACGGTAATGCTCTCCAATGATTTAATGTCAGTAAATTTAATTCCTTCCTATGCTAAACATTAATATGATCAATGTGGACATCTTTTTTTCTTTTTGCCTGCCATAGCCATGTCCGTGAGGACAAATGATTAATTCTGTATTCAGAAAGAATCAGGGCTGTTGTGTAATGGGTAGGTTAGGATTTAAATTTGCTCAGCTATTATGCTCAATGAATGACCTTGGGCCATCCACTTTACCTCAGCTTCTTATTGACTGAGGGCTGATGTGAAGATAAGCAAGATGGGGGGGAAGAGTACAAAAGAATAAACAAGAACTCTTCAAAGCCATGGGTGTTACTAATGTTCCTACTATCAAGTCAACATCTCCCTCTGCTGACTTTTAGAAGTCTTCAACAGGATTTATTCACACACACACACGCACACACACTGTCAGCCTTCAAGATTTTCTTCCTTTGCTTTGCATCTTTTGGGGGCCATAAGTAAAGGGAGGAGGAGGGGGGGGAAAGTACGGGAAGTGAGTTGGAGGTGTTGCAAACTATTACTATATAAACTGAGGAGGGGAAGAGTACATTCTTGCTTAGGTTTCTATTTCTTGCTTAGCTTTCTATTCTCTGCACAGCTGCAAACCTTTATCAAAATATGCCAAGGTCAATGGCCAAGAAGTGTCATCACCATCTGAAGATGTCCACATGATGATATTCACAACTTTTAATTGGAAGAACCATTTGAACTATTGGGGGTGGGAACATTGCCATCACTGAATATGTGATTTACGCGCCTATTTTCTCACATTCAGAATTCTTTTGTTGCTACCACTTGACTTCCAGTAAGATATCTTTTCTCTAATTAAGAGAGTCTAAGTATTTCTTTCTTGGATTTTGAATGGAGCACCAGCTGACATTATTCTGAATCTCACTCTACCAGCCCACCCGGAGAGATAATATAATTTCTTCCGAGGGGGTCTGAACATCTTGTTAACTCCAGCCAGTGACCAAGAAGACCTGGGAGCCACTGGAGGGCAAGATTCGCTGCTGCTAGAGGAAGAAAGGGATGCTGACTTGTTAGCAGAACTTAATCTTGGAGAGAAGCCAGCTGTGAAACCCAAATGGTCCTTGGGAGTCAGCTGGAAGGATCCTGAGGAGAAGCCTCCCCCAGGAGTCACCACTACCCGTCGGCGTGGAAGAGAGGAGCTGTCAGGCGGAGCTCCATTCAAAATCCAGGAAAGAAATACTTAGACTCTTTAAATTAGAGAAAAGATATCTTTTACTGAAAGTGAAGTGGTAGTAACCAAAGAATTCTGAATCTGAGAAATTAGGCGCGCAATTCACATATACAAAGTGATGGAAGTATTCCCACCCCCAATAGTTCAGATGAAACTTCCAATTAGAAGTTGTGAATATGATCATCTGGGCATCTTCAGGTGATATGAGGCCTCTGTCCGTTGACCTTGGCATACTTTGATAACGGGTTGCAGTTGCGCCGAGAAAAGAAAGCTAAGCGAGAAATAGAAACTTAACTCTATTGTATGCTCCCCCCCTCATTTACACAACAGAAGAATGTAACACCTCCAGTTCACTTCCCAGACTTATCCCTACCTCCCCTCCCCCCCGTTTCTTATGACAGCCGAAAGATGCAAAGCGACAGTAGAAGATCTTGAAGGCTGACATTTGGCCCGCCTAGAAAAAGGAAAACCATCAGTCCTAGAAGAGAGAGAGGAGAAAATATAAAGACAATTATTAATCATTGAACAATTACAAAATAATACACTCCTAAGGCTTATCAGGATACTTGGAATGAAATGTTTTGATCAACTTAGGGGCTTTAACGTCGGTTTTGTTAACCCATTCGGCTTGTGAAGAAGGGAAATGTTTCCAGGCTACAAGATCCTGGAGTCGACCCCTCCATTTGCGAGAGTCCAGAATTTCTTTAACTTCAAAATGTTGTTCACCTTCAATCAGTATTGGTATGGGAGGGTCAGCCCGGATGGGTCTTAAATCAGAAGTATGTTCAGGTTTTAGCAAACTAACATGGAACACCGGATGAATTCGTCGAAGAGTTTTCGATAAGTTCAGCTGGACTGTTACAGGATTTATAATCCATTCAATCGTGAAAGGACCAACATATTTAGGACCAAGCTTCTTTGACTTTTGAGTGTTTTGCAGGTATCTGGTGGACAGAAAAACTTTGTCACCCACTTTATATAATTTCTGTGGAGATCTTTTCTTGTCTGCAAACTTCTTATGAGCTTGATGGGCCTCATCTAATGCTTTGCGTGTCACTGGCCAGTTAAGTTGGAGTTGAGTTATCCATTCATCCAGTGAATGGATGTTTGGCTTTTCACGAGGAAGTTCAGGTATGAGTACAAAATCTTGTCCCGAAGCTACTTTAAATGGAGTAAATCCAGTACTACTATGTACGGAGTTGTTATATACCACTTCAGCAAATGGTAGTAAGTCGGACCAGTTATCTTGTTGATAATTTATATAACATCTAAGATATTGTTCTAACACTGCGTTAGTCCTCTCACAGGCCCCATTGGTTTGAGGGTGGTGGGTGGAGCTTAAGCCCTGGGCGGAGCCTATCAACTTCAGGAATTCTTTCCAAAAATTTAAGGTAAACTGGACCCCTCTGTCAGAGATTATGCGTTCCGGAACGCCATGTAACCTAAAGACATGTGAAATAAACAGTTTAGCCAGCATCTTAGCAGATGGAATCTTGGAACAAGGTATGCAATGTACTTGTTTGGAAAACAAATCGATTACTACCCAGATAACCGTGTTTCCACTGCTTTCGGGTAATTCTACTATAAAGTCCATAGAGATTTCCTTCCAGGGGGCTGTCGGTCTAGCTACATTCTGTAACAATCCTACTGGCTTGCCAGGAGGTCTCTTTGCCGAAGCACAAATTGGACAGCTAGCTACATAAGCTTCAATGTCCTTCTTTAAAATAGGCCACCAGAATTGCCGCTTAACTAGGTGTAAGGTTTTCACAAATTCAAAGTGACCTGCTGCTTTAGAATCATGAGCTTGTTGTAGTATTTGGCCCCTCAGTGCCTGTGGCACATACAACTTGGTCCCCACCCAAGCCAAACCATCTCTAACCGTATAGTCATTCGAATGAGCCAGGAACCAATCATCAAGTTTTAAGGCTTCTTTTAGTTGTGCAGTTAGGTCATTCGATAAATCCACTTCTTCTTTCCTCTTTGGGCTCTGGTGATCACTAGGGCGGCTAGATGTTTGGTTGAGACAATTGGGCTTATCACCTCCTGTTGCATACTATTATATTGGGGTAGTCTAGAGAGAGCACCCGCCATGAAGTTCTTCCCTCCTGGAATGTACTTCAGTGTGAAATTGAACCGCTTGAAATACTGGGCCCAGCGAACTTGTTTAGGGGACAGCTTCTGGGGCATTTTTAAGGCTTCCAAATTTTTATGATCAGTCCATACCTCAAATGGATGTTTTGCTCCTTCCAGGAAATGTCTCCAGGTCAGTAAGGCCCAACGAACTGCAAAAGCTTCTTTTTCCCAGACAGCCCACCTTCTCTCGGTTTCAGACAGCTTACAGGAGGTATACGCACAAGGCTGTAAGGTCCCTTTCTCGTTGATTTGAAGTAACACCGCTCCAACAGCCACATCACTTGCATCGGCTTGAATCACAAAAGGAGTTTCCATATCCGGGTGCTTTAGCACTGGTTCTGCAGCAAACAGTCGTTTTAGCTTTTCAAAAGCTGCTTGATACTCCATGGACCACTCCAACGGCTTGCCCGGCCTTGGCTTCACCTCCCCTTCTGTTTTTAAGAGATTTCTGATGGGCATTGCTATCTTAGCAAACGTCGGGATAAATTGCCAGTAAAAATTTGCAAATCCCAAGAAGCTTTGAAATTGTTTTCTGGTACGTGGTGGAGCCCATTCCAATACGGCACGCACTTTCTCTGGATCCATATCTATGCCTTCAGATGAAATGCAATATCCCAAATAGTCAATTTTCTCTTGATGGAATTCACACTTTGACAGTTTCGCATACAACTTAGCGGCACACAGTTTCTGTAAAACCGATCACACCAGTTTCACATGTTCATCCAGAGTTTCTGTGTAGATAAGGATATCATCAAGATAAACCAGAACCCCCCTGTATAAATGTTCATGTAACACTTGATTGATCATCTGCATGAATACAGCTGGGGCCCCTTGTAAACCAAAAGGAAGAACGTTGAATTGGAAGCAACCCATCAGGCAGTTAAAAGCGGTCTTCCACTCATCCCCTTCCTTAATTCCAATTCGGTAGTATGCTTCTCTCAAATCCAACTTCATGAAAATCTTCCCCTTTGCTAGGTGGGCCAACATGTCCTTCATCAAAGGAAGGGGGTACACGTTTTCCACGGAAATAACGTTCAAATTTCTGTAGTCCACCACCAAGCGTTTGGAACCATCTTTCTTTTCATGGAACAACACTGGGGCCGCTACCCGGGGCCTAGCAGGTTGAATGAAACCATGTTCCAGATTTTTATCTATAAACAATCTTAGCTCCTCCAATTCCTGTGGTGTCATTGAGTACAACTTCGGTTTCGGGAGCTTCACCCCAGGCAAAATCTCAATAGCAGAGTCTGTTGGCCGGTGAGATGGAAGCTCATCCGAGGCCTTCTCACTGAACACTTCTTTTAAATCCCAATACTCTTTGGGAATTTTCTCCTCCACTTTCATGGGTTCAGTACCTGTGAAAGCTATTTCAATCGGAACCTGAAGCTTCGACTGAGATCTGCCCTCTTTTCCCGGTCGCTGCTTGGTGCGTATGCGCAACAACCCCTTTCTCCAGTTAACCTGGGGGTTCCATTTCCGGAGCCAGGGCAATCCCAGTATTAATGGTTGCTCCATCCCAGGGACCACAATAAAACGCAGAGTCTCATCATGCTCTCCCATGATCATTTCTATCGGTTCCGTGATAAAACGTGCAGGGCAACCTCCAGCCACTGATCCATCTAATTGGCAAAAGGAAATGGGCATCTTCAAAGGTTTTAGTTTTAAGCCCATTTTCTCCACTACTTCCGTGTTGATTATACATCTTGTGCACCCAGAATCTAACAGGGCTAGCATTTCCCCTTTCTACCCCTGAATTGGGTACCCTCAACTTCACCGGAATGGTTATCGGGCCCACACTTGGACTTACCAGGAAGTCATCTTCTGAGTTAAAATCGTCCTCCTCAGGGGTAACTGGGGTTTCTGATTCCTCTCCTGCAGGAGAGGCGACCTCTGCCGTCTCTTTCGACTTTAGTGCTGCTTCGCGAGGCTTCGCTGGGGACTTTTCAGGTTTCTTCCCTTCTTTTGGCGCCCCCTTTGGTTCCAGCTTGACTTTGCAGTTCACAGCCCGGTGACCTTCCTTCCCGCATCGAAAGCAGGCCGAGGGGTTGGGTCTCGCCGCCACTCCTCCCCTCTGAGGTTTGGGGACCTCTTGAGGACGTGGGGGGGAAGGCTTGCTCCACCCAGAGCCTCCCTGCCGTCTGCTTCGGGTTAAATCAATTTCCACTTCTTCTGCCAGCAAGTACCACATCTGCAAGTCATTTGGGTCTCTTCTAGCAATGCATCTCTGGTACACATCTTCATTTAAATCATCCTTAAACGCTTCTATCAGGGCTTCCTAGGACCAACCTCGGATATGACCTGCTAACTGTCTAAATTCTTGGGTGTAGTCAGCCACTGACCTCCGCCTCTGATTTATGGTCTTCATCTTAATCCGGGCCTTGCGCTCTGACAGTGGGTCCTCAAACCTAGCCCGCAGTGCAGTCATGAACAGGTTATAATTCAGCAACTGGGGAGCATTATCATTATGCAAGGTCACCATCCACTCTACAGCTGTTCCCTCCAGAGCCCTGGTATCACATCTCACTTTGGCTGCTTCTAAGGAAAAATCCTCCCCATATTCTTCCATATAGCTCGAAATTTGGGCTAGGAAAAATCCCAAGGTTTTGGGATTTCCCTTGTATTTTACTTCTAATGGAGGCAGTCTAGGAGCTCTACGCCTTCTAGGAATTACACTTCCCGCTGAGGGCCCTGGGGCTGCTGCTGGATCGGGTTGATCTATGGGAGAGGGGGCTGCTCTGCTTCTTGTAGCTCGGGCTACTTCCCCTCCCCCTTCATACCTTTGTGCAGCTTGGAGTTGTTCAAAGGCTTCATCAAGGAGTCTCCTGGCTTGATTCAGTGAGAGTTCTCTCTTTTCCTTCTCTTGCCATGGCTCCTCTTTTCCACGCCGGGAGGTAGTTGTGATCCGGGGGGGGGGGAGTTTCCTTCTCCAGATCTTTCCAGCCAACTCCCACTGACCATCTGGGCTTCACAGCTGGATCCTCTTCCAGATTAAGGTCTGCTAGCGATTGGGCTTCCTGTACCAGCAAAGAATCTTGCCCTCCAATGGCTCCCAGGTCTTCCTGATCACTAGTTGAAGATGACATGATGTCCAGGCCTCCTCCGAAGAAAATTGGGTGTTTTCTCCGGGTGGGCTGGTAGAGGGAGATTCAGAATAATGTCAGGCGGAGCTCCATTCAAAATCCAGGAAAGAAATATTTAGACTCTTTAATTTAGAGAAAAGATATCTTTTACTGAAAGTGAAGTGATAGCAACCAAAGAATTCTGAATCTGAGAAATTAGGCGCGCAATTCACATATACAAAGTGATGGAAGTGTTCCCACCCCCAATGGTTCACATGAAACTTCCAATTAGAAGTTGTGAATATGATCATGTGGGCATCTTCAGGTGATGATGAGGCCTCTGTCCGTTGACCTTGGCATACTTTGATAACGGGTTGCAGTTGCGCCGAGAAAAGAAAGCTAAGCGAGAAATAGAAACCTAACTCTATTGTATGCTCCCCCCCCCCATTTACACAACAGAAGAATGTAACACCTCCAGTTCACTTCCCAGACTTATCCCTACCTCCCCTCCCCCCCGTTTCTTATGACAGCTGAAAGATGCAAAGCACAGTAGAAGATCTAGAAGGCTGACAGGAGCCATGGCAAGAGAAGGAAAGGAAAGACTTTTTACTAAATCAAGCCAGGCACCTCAAAGATGAAGCCCTCGGAGAGTCTCACGCTGGACAAAGGTATGAGGGGAGGAAAGGGAGGCAGCCCCAGCCAGAAGACGCAGAACAGCCACCCCCATAAATCAACCTGGGCTAGCGCAACAGGCAGCAGCAGCCCCGGGGCCCCAGCGGTAGGAGTAATGGCCAGAAGACATAGCACTCCAAAGTTGCCTCCATTGGAAGTAAAATATGGGGGGGGGGGATCCCAAGGAGTTGGGATTTTTCCTGGCACAAGTTTGGAGCTATATGGAGGAATACGGAGGGGATTTTTCCTCAGAAGCAGCCTAAGTCAGATGTGTTTCAAGGGCTCTGGAGGGAACAGCTGCAAAGTGGATGGTGACTTTGCATAATGATAACACCTCCCAGCTGATGAATTATGACATGTTCATGACTGCGCTGCGGGCCAGGCTTGAAGACCCACTGGCAGAACGTAAGGCCAGGATTAGGATGAAGACCATAAATCAGGGGCAGAGATCAGTGGCTGACAACACGCAAGAATTTAGAGAGCTGGCATGTCATATTCGAGTCTGGTCCCAGGTAGCCCTGATAGAAGCATTTAAAGATGGCTTAAATGAGGATGTATATCAGAGCTGCATTGCCAGAAGAGACCTCAATGATCTGCAGATGTGGTATATGCTGGCAGCAGAGGTGGAAATTGATCTAACCTGAAACAGATGCCGGGGGGGCTCTGGTGGGAGCAAGTCCTCTCCCCCATGGCCTTGAGAAGCCTTCAAACCCCAAAAGGGAGGAATGGTGGCAAGACCCAAGACCACTGCCTGTTTTTGATGTGGGAAGGAAGGTCACTGAGCTGCAGACTGCCAGGTCAAGTTGGAACCAAAGGGGGCGCCAGGAGGAGGGAAAAGACCTGAAAAAATTCCAACGAAGCTTCGCGAAACGGCGCTTAAAGCGGAGGAGGTTGTAGAGATCGCCCCTCCAAAAGGAGAGAAGCTGGGAACTCCGACCTCCTCTGAAGAAAGTGAATTCGATTCGGAAGACAACTCACTGGTAAGTCCAAAGAAAGGCCCTATGAACATTCCAGTGAAGTTAAGGGTACCCACATTGGGGGCCAAAGGGAAAATGCTCGCCATAGTGCATAGTCAGCACGAAAATAGTAGAGAAAATGGGCTTAAGAGTAAAAACCTTAAAAATCCCCATAGCCTTTTGCCAATTGGATGGATCAGTAGCGGGGGATGGTCCTGCACATTTCATAATGGAGCCCATAGAAATGACAATGGGGAAGCATAGAGAGACTTTGTGTTTTATTGTGGGCCCTGGAATGGAACGGCCGCTAATATTGGGATTGCCCTGGCTCTGGAAATGGAACCCCCACGTTGATTGGAGGAGGGGGTCATTGCGCATATGTACTGACCAGTGGCCAGAAGGGGAGGGGTGATCTAAACGAAAACTGAAGAATCCCACTGAGCTGGCCTCCACGGGTACCGAGAAAGTGAAGGGGGAGGATGAAATTCCAGAGGAATATTGGGACTTAAAGGAAGTATTCAGTGAGAAGGCCTCGGATGAATTCTCCCCTCATTGTTCAACAGATTGTAGTATTGAAATTTTGCCAGGGGTGAAACTCCCAAAACCGATGCTCTACTAAATGACACCGTGGGAACTAGAAGAGCTGCGGTCATTTATCTATAAGAATTTGGAACGTGGGTTCATTCAGCCCACTAGGCCCCGGGTAGCGGCCCCCGTGTTGTTCCGTGAAAAGAAAGATGGTTCCCTTCACTTATGTGTTGATTATAGAAACCTGAACGCAATTTCCGTGGAAAACGTGTACCCCCTCCCCCTCATGAAGGACATGTTGACCCATCTGTCTAAGGGGAAAATTTTTACGAAGCTTGACTTGAGAAAAACGTACTGTCAGGTTCAAATTAAGGAAGGGGATGAATGGAAAACCGCTTTCAACTGCCCAATGGGTTGTTTCCAATTCAACGTTCTTCCATTTGGCCTACAGGGGGCCCTAGCAGTATTCATGCAGATGATCAATCAGGTGTTACATGAACATTTATACAAGGGGGTTTTGGTTTACCTTGATGATATCCTTATCTACACGGAAACTCAGGATGAACATATGAAACTAGTACGGTCAGTTTTGGAAAAACTCCGAGCTTCTAAGCTATATGCCAAATTGTCCAAGTGTGAGTTCCATCAGGAAAAAATTGACTATTTGGGTTATCGCATCTCACATGAGGGCATCGAAATGGATCCAGGAATGGTGTGTCCGTGTTGGAATGGGGCCCCCCACGCGCCAGAAAACAACTTCAGAGTTTCTTGGGATTCACCAATTTTTACTGACAATTTATCCCAGCTTTTGCGAAGATAGCACTGCCTATCACAAACCTCCTAAAAACCAAAGGGGAGGCGAAACCAAAGCCTAGTAAGCCACTGGAGTGGTCCATGGAATGTCAAGCTACCTTTGAAAAAATGAAATAACTGTTTGCTGCTGAACCAGTGCTCAAGCACCTGGACATGGATGCTCCTCTCGTGATCCAAGCCGATGCGAGTGATGTAGCAGTTGGAGCAGTGTTACTGCAAACCAATGAGACAGGGATTTTACAACCATGTGCATATACCTCCCGTAAATTAACTGAAACTGAAAGGAGGTGGGCCATCTGGGAAAAGGAAGCTGCTGCAGTTTGCTGGGCCGTTAACTTGGAGGCATTTCTTGGAAGGAGCAAAACACCCATTTGAGGAGTGGACTGATCATAAGAATTTGGAGGCCTTGAAAACGCCTCGGAAGCTGTCCCCCAAACAAATTCGCTGGGCACAGTACTTTAAGCATTTTAATTTTTCATTGAAGTCCATTCCAGGAGAGAGAAATTTCATGGCGGATGCTCTATCTAAACTACCTCAATATAATAGTGCTCGCCAGGAGGTGGTACGGCCGATTGTCCCAACCAAACAGTTGGCAGTTCCAGTAGTTACCAGAGCCCAAAACAAGAAGAAGGAAGTGGATCTATTGAATGATTTGACTGCACAATTAAAAGAGGCTCTAAAACTTGATGACTGGTTCCTTGCTCACTCGAATAAGTGTACGGTTAGAGATGGATTAGCCTGGGTGGGAGCCAAGTTATATGTGCCAGAGAAATTGAGGAGCCAAATATTACAACAAGTTCATGATTCTAAAGCGGCTGTTCATTTTGGATTCGTGAAAACCTTACACTTGGTTAAGTGCCAATTTTGGTGGCCTACCTTGAAGAAGGACATTGAAACTTATGTAGATAGTTGTTCTATCTGTGCCTCAGCCAAACGGCCTCCTAGTAAGCCAGTAGGATTGTTACAAAATGTGGCTAGACCAACGGCTCTGTGGAAGGAAATCTCTATGGATTTTATAGTGGAATTAGCTGAAAGTGGGGGAAACACAGTTATTTGGGTGGTAACTGATTTGTTTTCCAAACAAGTACATTTCATACCTTGTTCGAAGATCCCATCTGCAAAAACATTGGCTAAACTGTTTATTTTACATGTCTACAGGTTACATGGGGTTCCTGAATGCATAATCTCAGACAGGGATGTCCAATTCACCTTGAAATTTTGGAAAGAGTTCCTGAAGTTATTGGGCTCCGCCCAGGGCTTAAGCTCCACCCACCATCCCCAAACTGATGGGGCCTGTGAGAGGACTAAAGCGGTATTGGAGCAATACCTTAGATGTTACATAAATTATCAGCAAGATAATTGGGCTGATCTATTGCTATTTACTGAAGTGGCATATAACAATTCCGTACATAGTAGTACTGGATTTACCCCCTTCAAAGTGGCATTGGGACAAAACTTTGTACCCATACCTGAACTTCCACGTGAGAAGCCTAATATTCAATCATTGGATGAATGGATAACACAACCCCAGCTTACCTGGCCGGTTACTCGTAATGCATTAGATGATGTACATCAAGCTCATAAGAAATTTGCAGACAAAAAGAGGAATCCACAAAAACCATATCAGGTGGGTGACAAAGTCTTTTTGTCCACCAGATATTTACAAACCACCCAAAAGTCAAAGAAGCTTGGTCCTAAGCATGTTGGCCCTTTCTCAATTGAACGAATTGTCAACCCTGTGGCAGTCCAACTGAAATTACCAAAGACCCTTCGACAAATTCACCCTGTTTTCCATGTTAGTTTGTTGAAACCTGAACATACTTCTGATTTGAGACCGGCCCAGATCGATCCTCCTGTACCATTGCTGATTGAAGGCAAACAACATTTTGAAGTTAAAGAAATTTTGCATTCTCGGAAATGGAGGAGTTGACTCCAATATTTGGTTGCATGGAAACATTTTCCATCTTCCCAAGCTGAGTGGATCAATGAGAAGGATGTCAGAGCTCCTACGCTTGTCAAAGCATTTCATACTAAATATCCTGATAAACCCTAAAAATGTAACTATTTTATGTTGCCTGTTTATTAACTATTACCTTTTATTTTTCCTCTTATATAGGACTAATGTCTTTTTCTAGGAGGGCCGAATGTCAGCCTTCAAGATTTTCTTCCTTTCTTGGATTTTGAATGGAGCACCAGCTGACACACACACACCCCTACCTATTATTCAGAATGCTTTATTTAATTTTGGAACATTCACAAGGTTATATCACTTATACTCATAAAATTCAGGCCAGAATCTTAAACAGATGTATAAATGACCACATTTTATACACTATAAGAGGATTTATGTCTGAGGAAACATGTTTCTAAGTGAGCTGAAATGTATTTAATGATAAGGTTCACAGAATGACATAGACTGAAAGAAGAACCCCATGGGTTGCTCTAGAACAGGGCAAACTCCCGGCCCACGTGCCCGATGCATCACGTGCTGGCCACGCCCATGCCTGGTTTAGCTAAGGAGAAAAAAATCTCAATATATCACGTGATGTCACTGTGTTCATGTAAGTTTGACACCCCTGCTCTAGAAGCTTTCTTTGAGGAAGACATAGGGTATAAAATGATAAAGATAATGGGCACATTTATTTTTGCCCTTCAACTATGATTCATGATAATTGAAACTGAGCATGTTCTGATGATTTTTGCAGGGTTTTTATGTGGTGTTTATATAATCAAAATGTGAATATAACAGCATGAGAGGCATCAACTGGTTTCTTAACTTTTAACTTTTCGTCTTGGTACTTTAAACATATTATTAAAACAATTACATTTTTCCTGGGTTAAATTTGATTTTTTTGTGAGAGAGGGGGCAAGCTTTAGTAATTTAGAAAGCAAATACCAGAATCAGAAATAGCTCATTAACTGAGCTCTTGAATTTCATTGAGAAGCTCACCTCAATGTTGATTTTTAAAAACTGAGATTAATTGTTCAATTCTGCTGAAGTTAATGCAGTTTTGTTACCCTATGCATCAAATATGCTCAATGTAGTCCAGTTTCAGTGGAAGATCAGCATCTGAGAACTAGCAGAAACTGACATCTGAGACAAGTACAATAATTGCAAGGACTGACAGAATTATATTATCTGACTGACTGCTGGAGAAGAGAGAAAAGAAAAGAAATTAAGAAAATATGTTGAAGTTTAGTGCTGGCTTACTCCAAAGCCAGCATAGCTAATACTTGGCACCCATCTATCCAGTTAACAGCAGAAGGCAATGACAAATTGCTTTCATACGATTGCCAAGAAAACAAAATGATTACACTGCATCCATGTAAGGTCTGCACTGAATTCAACTCAACATTATTTTTTGGCCACCTAATTAATTTGTGTTAGTTTTTTTAGCAGCCTTGTAAACTGGAAATCTTACTGGAGTATCCTATTGGTTCTGTGCTGAAGTCAACCATATCCTATTAGTGAAAGGACATCAAAAGTGAGCCTCCTAGAGAGTGGTGGGTAGAACTACCATGCTTCTTGGACCTAGCAGTGCTGTGGTAACATAGAGAGGAAGCAGTGCACAATTGATTACGTGGCATTGGCAGCATGCTGTCTTCTGAAGCCTGAGAACTGACTCACCAAATTCTTTCTCTGAATGCATAAAGGGACAGACTTTCAGGGGACTAATCCATTTTTTTCCTCAATGCAGGAACTGCAAAGATGTCATAATAACATCTGACTGATGGACGTCTAAATCCTGATCAAACAATTCATAGGAAGTACACATCATCATTAAGTAGTTTATATTTTTATAACATTTTCCTAATATTTACCCAGCATTTGCCTTATGCTTTCTATCTGTCCCTTCTCCCTAAAAGAAAAGAATCTGCTGTCACATTCTCTCCCTAATCTTCTCTTCTCTATGTTAAGCAATGCTTCATTCCCTGAACTGTTCCACTCCATCTGTTCCTCCTTGATATGCTGTTCACTCATCTCTGGATTTGTTCCATTTTTCAGCACCCTTCTTAAATTGTACTATTCAGACCTTGACACATTTCTTCTGACACAATATCTCAAATACAGCTCAACTACAAGAGAAAATGAAAAAACAACAACAACCCACTTCCTTCATCTGTTTGGAACATATGCCTTTACGAGTGCAACAATCTAAAATTGCATTATTGTAGCTTGTTATTGATAATTCTGAGTGTTCTCAGAATAGTTCCCATCACTTCTCTCTCTGATTCAATACAAAATATGTTGATTAAATATTTCAATGATTATCTTTATTTTATAAATATATATATCATTATTTTTGTACCATAAGATGCTCCAGACTATAAGATTCACTTAGTTTTTGGGAGGAAAACAAGGGGGGGGGGGGAATCTGCCTCCTTGCAGCAAACAGCCTAGCCAGTTTTAACCCAGCCTGATTTAGCACAAGCAGCTGATTGGCAGTTGGATCGGCCTCCTGGAATACCGGCATTTACTAAAAGGAAACCAACTTCAAGTCATAATCTTTTGCCATATATGCAGTGATTTTGTGATAAGCCTCTTGAATTAAGTCATGAACTGACACAGTTCATACATTCATATCTTTAGAAGCATATTTCTACAGAGAAGACATCTCAGTATCATAACATAAGAGAGCTGGAAGGGGCCTCGGAGGTCTCTCGTCCAACCCCCTGCTCCAGTAGGACCCTAAACCATTTCAGACAAATGGTTGTCCAATCTCTTCTTAAAAACTTCTAGTGATGGAGCACCCACTTCCAGAGGCAAGCTGTTCCACTTTCTTGTAACATACATTACAGTATATTCAACATGACCTTGTAAATTGTACCATTACATTTCAGTATTATGAAACACATTGCCTCATGCAATTTGTGTTAATTTGAATAATTTGTGTATTATGAGTAAGGCCTAGATAATTATAATTCATTCACTCAGCATTAGAAAAAAATTATTCTGGGAAGTCTTAGAATCCAAAATTCCTTGTATATTCTAGGGGAGAGTTCTGTCATGAGAAGCAACCCAAAATTTATCTCTTATGTCTATATAAATAAATATTTCTATATATACTAGATATTATCGGTCAGATTTTTATTCATGTGACAGTGCCTTGAATTCAACAATGTGTTAGATCAAGTGGTACTGTCATGCCCCTGTTGGAAACTGATTCTGAGGGAGAGGTGGGAGTGTGGCTCCGGTGGCTGTGGAGGAAACTGGGGAAGGGCACAGTCCGGCTGGGCATTCAGGAAGACCCAGGCCCACCCCCTCTTCATCCTAGGGCATACAGAAAGGAACAGAAGGGAGCAATGTGGGTTACAGGGAGAAAAAGGCTCTACTTCCCTTCATTAGCTGCAGCTTGGAAAACAGGATAAAAAGGGTGTCTGCGCACAGCTCCTTGCTGGAACCAAAGTGTGAATTATTTTGGTTTGTCAAGTCTTACCTGATTTCTGTCCTCCCAACTGTGTGTGTTTCGTTATCCTTTGAAGTCTTCAATTCCTTATCCTGCCCTGTCTCGTTAATTGCTGCAGCGTGGTTTATGTTGGTTTTTATTCATAATTTATATATACTTTGGGTTCAGACAGAATTTCTTCCCTTTAAAAACTGTTCTTGGGAGAGTTTTTTCTCCAACCGATGATAACCACATTGGAGGCCAAGTTGGAGGTATTAAAGGGACTTTACTTATTTTTGTGATTTTGTTGCGTTTGTGCCACTCCCTGGTCATCAGTGGTACAATATTTTTTAAAGAATCTGGTTTACCAAAGATATTTGAATTGGGGAGGTCCAAAGCAGTTTGTGGGACATTTATCCATATTTATAATTGTCATTTGATTTCATTACACAAATTGATGGAAAATTATTGTTGTGGATCTTGAAGGGCATTTTCTCCAAAGCAAGATGCAATAAGATTTAA
Organism: Laticauda colubrina; assembly: GCA_015471245.1. Classification (NCBI taxonomy): domain Eukaryota; kingdom Metazoa; phylum Chordata; class Lepidosauria; order Squamata; family Elapidae; genus Laticauda; species Laticauda colubrina. The sequence continues at coordinate 7,392,724 of BLBF01000004.1, read as the reverse complement.
AGCTTACATTGAGATATAAACTTAGTTCCACACTGAAAGTGATTATTTGACGGGAGTCTTTGTGATTAAATTGGGAGAAGATTAAAAGACAATGTTATCTGAAAATACCAGTCTGGTTATCGACTACTGAAGCATTTTCTTATCCTATAATATATAAGAAGGTGTTAGGGATAACATTGTTCACCCTAACTGTTTTAGGTGAAATACTAACTATGAATCATAGTTAGTGTATGCAGCTTTAACTGTAAAATAGCAACTGTGGGTGTGGTTATGAAAACCATATAAAAGTAGCAAGGCTACAGCTTGCTCTCTCTCTCTCTGGCTTTGATGATCCCTGATTACTGCTTGGAAGCAAGACTGCATTGCTCGAACGGGAGAGACAACAACGGACTGATTTATGTGAACTGACAATAGGATATTCTACATGGACTTTGCTAACTGAATATCCCTGAATGGACTGACTACATGGTAAATGAATAATGGACTGTTTTTGACTATGCTATAAACTTATACTGGAATAAAATATATTCTTGATAGCACAAGCGTATCTGTTATTTTTACTGTATGTTAATAAACATACAAGCTTAGCTCACTCATTTATCTGTGTGCCTATCTGACTAACGCTGCACATTCTGTTTAGCTTGTCTACCTAACCCTGGTTGGGGAACCCAGGCTTAACAGAAGGAACAAACAGTTAGATATGCTGAAATACTGAATGAAAAGGGTGAACTTAAATCTGTTCAAAAACTAGAGGAACAAGGTATAAAGATGAATTGGTTTCCATATGCAAAAATACATTCAAGGTATGTTGAAGATTCTAAAACAGAAGATTTTTATGATACATTGACCGATCTAGATAAGATTTTGACAGGTACTGAAGAAAAGATGATTTAAAAATTATATGGATATTTACTACAAATTAAATTAGAAGAACAAGTTAAAGAAACAATGATTGCTTGGGGGAAGAATTTTGGATATGGGATTGATTTAGAGAAATGGCAAAAGTTGTGGTCTCAAAATTATAAAATGACAATGTCAACAGCATATAAAGAAAATTTGTATAAGATGTTTTACAGGTGGCACTTTCCTCCGACAAGAATAGCAAGGATGTTTAAGAATAAGTCCGAAAAGTGTTGGAAATGTCATCAGACACCTGGCTCATATTACCATATGTGGTGGAATTGTGAGGATGCTAAAAAATATTGGACTAAAATCCACATGTGGTTGGAAAAAATGACAAAAAAACCCATATAGATTTGAAACCAGAGATATTTTTATTGGGAATCTTCCCTGAAACATATAGCAAAGATTTGAAATATTTGATTGTAAATGTATTAACAGCAGCTAGGATTGTATTTGCTAAAAACTAGAAAAACGAGAAAATACCATCGCAGGAGGAAATTATTAAGAATAATAAAATACAGTAATGTAATGTGTAGATTTTTAGAAAATAATAAATATATTAAGATGTACTTTTTTTCATATCTACAAAATGATTTTAGCATAGATTTGGGATGGTAATATGAAGTGTTATAAAATAAATTAAGTAAACTATAGTTACCTCGTAAAATATGAATGAATAAAATTATAGTCAAATGTTGGATTGATAATACTAAGGTACTTAATTTTTTGATTGATAATATGAATTTTTATGCAATCTAATTGTAATCGAAGACTAAGAAATGGATGCACAAAATAATTTGTAAACCAACCGGCACACTATGTACATATATGGAAAATGGCCTGATGTTTTTATGTTTTGTCTGTTTATGTTTGTTTTAAAAACCAATAAAATTTATTAAAAAAAAGAAAGTGATTATTTGGCACAAGCGGAGATTAGGAACTGAGAACTCCTTAGACATTCAATTATTTTTTTAATGGAAAGGTCTTATTTCTGTCTTGAAGTTTGAATGAAACTGTATAGTACCCATACAGTATTGTCTATTTCGTAATCCTGATTTTGAATCGTTCTGTAGAACATTATTTTCAGTTTCCTGTTCCTGTGCAAGAAATGTATCCCACTGGCTGTCAGACTCCCACCGGCGGGGGTGGTGGGGGTGGTGGGGGTGGTTCGGTATCTTTGTAGCCTTTCCTGAGTTCGAGGCTTGGTTGAGCCTTGCTCGGTGAGCAATTGCTCCAGTTTTACCTGGAGATCTTTGTTATGTAAAGTATTCTAGCCCAGGCCTTAATGACCCACCCATTAACAAAGGCGGGCGGTGGGGGGTGAGCTTCTGCTTCTGATGTCAGTTTCTCCTTTTGAGTTTCTACTTCTCTTTTTAGAGGAAATATTTGCCTTTTTAATATTTCCTAGGATCTTTCACTTTTCCAGGAGAGAGTTGGGTGCTAACTTCCTACAGAGAAATGGCTACACAGGCATCTCAAGCAACGGACTTGAAACGTTGGAAACGGTGACTTGCTCATGCAATTATGAACAAACTCCTCGCCCGGCAGCCTGAGAACAAGATGAGACGTTTCCGATGAAAGGAAGCCTGTCGTACTTCAGCGCGCGGTCGCCCTCGGCCGCGAAGGACGGCCAGCTCCCCCTTTTCACGTGAGGGGGGCGCGCGAGAGCCAGACAACCCGCCGCCGACTTCTCCGTTGCAACTCCACGGACGTGGGCGTGAGCGAGGGAGCACCTTCCGTTTTCCGGTCGCGCGCAGCCGCAAAGGCGGGTTGACTCTCGCGCAGGATGCCAGAGCGGCTTGTCGCCCGGCCGAGGGTTTAAGCCGCGGCGTGGAAGAGCTTGTCTGCCCCCCCCCCCCCACCCTCTCCACCTGGTCGGAGGAAGCAGGCTCCGGCGCCGAGTTCGGTCCCGCTCGTCCCCGCCGCGATACCGGCTGACCCCGGGGGCCGTGTCGTGCGGGGCAGAAGGGCATGAGACCGAGTGTGTCCCTGGGCCAGCTGGGCATGCGGTGGCGGTGATGGCGATTGAATGAGTCTCTTCCCCTCCCACCGCCACCTCCGCGCCGCTCTGGGCCTCCCTGAAGCCCCGGTTCCCAGCCAGCCTCTTCATCCGCTGCAGCCGGCTCTGGATGAGCGCGGCCGGGCCGGATCGATCCCAGGCCTCTGGGAGTCGGGGTCTGCCGGAAGCCGCTGTGATGCCGGCTTCCCCGCGTGGGTCCGGGCTGCCTTGGTGAGGACGGCTAGCCGCTCCCGGGTGTGAGCCAGCAGTGTCATCTTCACTGCCGCCGCCGCCTCCTCCTCCTCCTCCTCCTCCCGCCTTGGCGGCGCGATGACGACCCCGGCTCTGCTGCCTCTTTCTGGGCGCCGGATCCCGCCTCGCAACTTGGGTCCGTCGTCGTCCTTCCCCCATCACCGGGCTACCTTGAGACTGTCCGAGAAGTTCATCCTGCTGCTGATTCTCAGTGCCTTCATCACGCTGTGTTTTGGCGCGTTCTTCTTTTTGCCGGACTCCTCGAAACACAAACGGTTCGACTTGGGCTTGGAGGACGTCTTGATTCCTCACGTGGATACCGGCGACGGGGGGAAAAACGCGGGTGGCTTCTTGATCCACGGGCAGGGCCACGACCAGCACAGACACAGGTAACTCTGTGGCCTTCCGGGGTTTCTAGGGTGCCATCTATTTCTGGGAAATGCAGTGCCTGTTCGGTGTTTGAAATGCAATGTTTTCCGGAAGAATTATGGAATGCTAATGGGTTTCTGTGTTGGCCAGAAGGGTTGTCCAGAAAAAGCAGCCTTCTGTGTGTTGTCAGAGACTTGATGTTTGAAATATTGCAGTTTTATCTCATTTTCTCGAGCAGTGACTCTTTTTCAAGGCAAGTCCCAAAGGTGGCATCCTACAAACTGGACACTGCCATCCAAGGACTGCAATACAGGAAAAATCCACAAAAGAGAACACAAATGCCTTTGTTTTGAAACATGTCCGAAGAGTCCCGGAGTATCAAAGCTTTAGAGATAGTGGTACAGTAGTCTGATCTCTTTGCTAACTTGACATGTAGCAATATAGTATGAGCGAAATCTTGTTATATCTGGAATGTAGTCAGGTTTTTGAACAAAGAGCTGAGCCAGTTCTAAAATAAGTCATAAAGATATCAACAAATGTGCTGGCAATATGTAAATATTTAACCTGCCTTTCATATAAATTCAGAACCAGTTATTAGCAGGCTTGTAACATATTAAGAATCTTTAGCGGATGGAATCGGGAAGTTTTAAAATGCCCAAACTTTTAAAATGCAACAGAATGAAAGACTGACAAAAACCAATGAGCAATATAATCAGTGAGATAATAAACTCTGAACTTAGATTGTTTATACTTTTATCAGTTTCTCTTTTTTAAAAATGTATGAAATAGTAAAAACAATTCAGCTTATTTCAAGAAAAAAAAAGTAAGATACCAGACCTAATCTGGATATTATTGAATTTCTGTAGCTCAGTATACTTATTTAATACAAATTATAACAAAATTTGAAAAGGATCACACTCAATTTTATTCAGCATTAGATGACTTTACATTAGAAACTGACTTTACAAATCTAGCCTTAGATAATATAGGGTGTTATTATGTATTAAGTATTACATGTAAAGTACCTGAACTCTCCAAAAATGAATGTATTTTTGTTTGTAGTTGCTTCTTCTTTTTGTCGAAGAGCTCAGGGAGGCATATGTACCGTTCCCTCCTCAATTTTTCAGACAACTTCCCTGTGAAGGAATTTGAGCTGTCAGAAAATGATTGGCCCAAAGTGGGCTTCTGAAGATGAGAATGAATTTGAATCAAGTCCAAGCCCAATACATTTACAGTTGCATCAACACTATTGCAGGGGAGTCAAACTAGATTTCATTGAGGGCTGCATCAGAGTTGTGCTTGACTTCAGGGGCCGAGGTGGGCATGGCCAGCTCAACGTCACTTGTGTCAGGGGCTCCTGTGGTGGCCCAAGCACTCTGCCAGTGAAAATAGGCTCTCAAGCTCTGTTTTCAGCTGCGATGGCCTCCTGCAACCTTCAGCCAGTGAAAATGGAGCTTGGGAGGGCCGGCCACTGGCAGAGGCACCACAGACCAGTCCTTTGCTGTTTCCAGGGCAGCCCCGCAGGCCAGATCTAAGCATCCCACAGGCTGAATCTGCCCCCCCCCCCCCGGGCCTTGAATTTCACACCCCTGCTCTATTGGGACCTTAATACTAAAAGAACTGGTTGAGGTTCTCGGCAACAGAGATGATAGGCGGTAATTCTTTCTCTTTCTTTCTCCACTTATTCTGCTCTGAAAAGATAAGGAATAGTTTGAAATGTAGGAATAGAAATGATTTGGAAATGTAAATGACCATGAAACCTTTTCTCCCAATTCCACTGTCAGAGAGCTGGAGGGACAACAGTTGGATGAAGCTCTATTTTCGAAAGATTTGAATATATAGACAGACTATTTTTTTAATCTAATAGTTATGTTTGTCGGGAAAAAAATGTTGGAAAATGTATTATCTCGTGTTCATAGAATTTTCTTGTCTGCAATATTTTCCTGGTTCATTTCATTGAACAAAAAACTGGAAGTCTCTGTGTGCGTATATATTTAAGAATGTTGATTATAACAATAAAATCTAATACAAAATAAAGAGAATGGAAAGTGGTAAAAAATGCAAGGAAAAAGTAAGAAACAAGTAAGAATATAATTAAGAAGTATGCAAAGAAGTTATTTTTAACCTTCATCACAACAAGTACAAACAAATTTAGTAACTTTTCCTCTCTCAAATTGCAGACATTTCTTCATCTCATATCTCATCTCTTATCCATAAAACAAATCCAGGTGTCAACCTTCCCAGGCAGACCAGGCTAGTATTTTATTGTAAAGCTGCATACAGTAACAGAATCTTTCAAATTTGCCAGTACAAATCTGCTGTCTCTTTTACATTCTGAGAAATTAGGGAGGATTCCTTCCCACTCTCTCTGCCCAGTTGTAGGCTATACTTTCTCCTATTTGATTGTTCCTTAGGCAACATTTGTCCCAAGGCTTTCTTATGTACCGTAACATTTTATTTATTTATGTTTGTCTTTTATTAAAACTATAGCCAGTTAGTTCCTTTTGTATATCTAAGGAAACATTCTTTTCTAAGTCAGTTTCTTGGCCTATAAAGTGGATTCTATAAATCCACTTTTGGTACCATGCCTACATTGTCAGATACATTATGTTCTTCAATAACATATTTTGGATATAATCTGTCCATAGAAATAAATGTCATTACTGACGTTGTTGATATTGTAGTTACTATGTTCGGATTCTGTTCTTCAAAAGTCTCCTTCAGTATTTTTATTGTGACAGTGTTTTGTTCTGTCTTGAAGCCTTTCTCTATCTAAAGTCTTTGTCCCCTCTAGTGTCCACTTTTTGAAATAATGAAATTATTTTTGTTTCTTGTAAAAACCAAAACAGGATTCATTTCCATTAGGAGTTGGTTGCATTTTATTATTAATTCCAAAATAATCTGGACCCTTAGTTTGTTTATAATTTTCTAAGATCAAAATCATATAGTTTTTTGCTGTTTATTTCAGATTCTTTAAAATCTGAAGCTTTCAATTAAAAATTTCTTTCATTCAGCACTGAAGACAGGCTCACTTCAATTTTAAAATAATATTCCAAAGTTGTCTAATAGATTACAAGTAAATGGTGATTTTCGAAAGTGAGTAGAAAATGAGGTTTGCACTTCTAAAAGTCTCTGACAGTTGCAAGCAAAATGGCTAATTATCTTGTCTCCAGGTGCTGAAACTCATGGAAAACCAGGGTTCTACAGTCTCTTAAATAGCAGCTGTCTGATGCACATGTGGGCAATCTCCCATCCCTCCTTTGTCTAGAGAGGTTCCAAGGAACTAGTTTACTGACTGATTCCTTGAACTTCGCCAAGGTTGTCAGAGCTGCTTTCACTGATCTCAGTCTAATATTCAAACAAATATTTTGTATGCACAATTCAGTTCTCATGCTCCTTATTTACTCTTTTTTGTATATGTTTCTGATTACCTCTAAGAGGATAATATTAATTGGAATTATTTCCAGATATTGACTGATGTTAGCCATATTTTCTAAAGAAGGGATGGACATTCTTTTTGTTCTGCAGACTTTCAAAACTCTTTTCCTGACCATTGAGTACTATGGGGAGAGGGCTTGACAGTAATCAGTAAGCCTTTTTATGGATTGCCCACCTTTTCTCTAAAAATGTATAATTTATGATTTAGACAAAATAAACCTTAAAAAAATAAACCTACAGATGAATTCTGAATATTTTCACATAATTAATCTCTGTATCCATAAATTATGTAATACAATGTAAATGTATAATTTAATTATTATTTCAGTTTTTCTCTACAAAATTTTATTAAATATATTTTAAATAGGCATCTTTAAATATTTGTGAGCTTTCATAAAACATCTTTCAATCTGGATTATTAAAATTTTCTGGAAAACTACACTGAAATTTTAAGTATTTTTTTTTACATGCAGCCATGATAAATCTAAACTATAAACATTCTCTTCTATTGGAGCTAGGATTAAGTTAAGATCCTAAAAATGGTAATGTCTGGCTGGGCTATGGCTCCAATAAATTGAATCAAATTGATAACTTCTTATAAGTGATTTGGGAAATCCCAGTGTAATTTTATTAAATAATTTTCTGCTTAGTTTAAGTACAAACCTATAACGAATATTTTAAAAAAGGCTCTTGGGACATGCGAGTTGTAGGTATATATAGGAAGGGCAGCAGGAGCCCAGCTTATTTCACAGAGATGTTTCGTATAGAGGAAGCATACCTCTTTGAGCTCCTAAAATGAAAAGTGAGTTACAAATCAAATACTACAAAGATGTAATGTCATCACTCAAATGCCATAATTTATATACTTGAATTGCATAGAATGCAAATATGTAAGTTAGATGATGTCACAGATACGCTGTTATTTTGGCTTCTTTGTGATTTATTGCTAATGCCACCCTCTTATCTAGCATATATAAGATTTCTCACTGCACCTTTTGCCTTCATGTTTAAGCTGATCATTTGGAATATATAAAAGTCACTTTTCTCTAGTTAAAATGAACCAATATCAAGCTCATTTTCTCCACTCTTATTTTAAGGATGCTCCAATTAATGACATAGATAAGATAGGCAGTATTGTATTAAAATTTAAAAGCCTTTCTGGGTTTAGGCAATATATTTTAATTACTTGCTGGAGCTGAACAAATCTGTTGCTTTAATTACCTTTGCAATTTGACTTGTTGAAACCTGAAACTGTGACATTGTTTTCTCATCCTGTTTTTTCTTCAATCTGATAACTTTGTTCAGATATATTAGGAAATTGTGGTTAATAAATTAAAAATATATTTGATTGCTGAACCTAAAAAAGTTGTAAAAGATTCTCTTGAGTCCAGAGTACCGGCACAAGGTGTATGTATATTTCAGCTTAATAAACCAAGATACATTATGCCTAAGTTGATTCTTTTCGAACTTGCATAGTTACAGTACTTTTTGATGAATGAGTAAGTTATAATGAGCTCATGTGCCACCCACTGAAAATAGATGAGAATGAACCTGCATTTTTACTTAATGAAGATTGTATACTTCCATGCTTAACTTGATTGCCCTCTGAGGATAAAAGCAATATTTGGCTTGAAGAAAAGTAATGCTCCTTCTTATTTATAATATTAAATTGATGTACCTAAGTTCTAGAGGTTTGTATTATTTTACAAGAAAATTACCTGAAGTAATGTTAAGAGCTATATATGTGGTTCTAAAACTCTGTGCCCTTTGAAAACTATAATTTTTTTATAATGGGCTATAATGGGCAATACTACTATAATGGGCAATACTTCTGATCCCATGCAAATGCAAGCGCCATTCTGCTATTCATTAAAGCAGATTAATTTTTTCAGTTCTGTCAGAATCTGAAAATAAAGACAATGCTGTTTTAAGAATAGCATTATTTGTAATGACTGAATTACTTAATGTATACTCTTTCAAGTTTATTTGGAATCCTAAAAAAGTGGGGTTACAGTGTTTTAATGTAGATAGATATTATAGTCACTCACAAGCTAACAAAAACAGGAAAGCACATGGGATAAATGGTAGAGCAATAAAGTACATACTTCGGTGTCAGATGATTAAACTTTGCCAATTTTTTTACAAATTATAAGATAAAATTTTGCAACATTGGGGGAAGGATATATGTCTGTTGGGAAATTAATCTAGATGCCCTGGAATTTTGTTATTACATTGTTATTGTTATTATTTTGTTATTATTTAGGGCAGCACATGTACTAAAAGTGGAATGATATTTTATTGAATAGCAGAGAGGCTCCACTTCTGCTCATTTAAAATTTGAAGCATTTCTGAAGTATATTTTAAATGAACACAGCCCTACTATACTTTAGTAATTGATAGTATCAAAGATACTTTATAAAAATAGCCTTGAACTAGAATCTAGAAGTAAAAGAAAACACATCCTTCCTCAGATTACAGTATTTCTCAATAGACTACCTTAGTTGTCCTTAGTTATCTGGTTTGTACTAAAATTGCTTTTGATGGTACACTAACTGCTAAGAACACAGGTGTCTTGCTTTTTTCATCTTATGGAATTTTTTTGCAGAGGTGTTATTTAAACTAGGGGTTGCGAACCTTTTGGACCTCATAATTTTAAATCCCGTGGACCAGAGACCCTGGGAAAATCCCCAAAAAAGTCTGTAGGAAAATTCCACACCCCATTTTCCTACCGATTGATCATTCTTTATTTGGGATTGCAGGATACTGTCTCCAGCTCCGTTCTCAGGAAGAGAGAGAGAGACTTTTGGCTTCATGCAAGGAAAACAGCAGAAGCAGAAGTCTTTCTTCTCTCTCTCTCAAACTCTGCCAGAAATGAGTCTTTGTGAGACTTGTCACGCTGGCACAGATTCTTGGAGCAGGATGCCTTGCAGGGTCCCAAAGACTCATTTCTGGCGGAGTTTGGGGGAGAGAAAGAAAGACTTTTGCTGCTTTTCTTAGGAGCAGAAGAAGAAAAAAGCAGCCCGGTGGCTAGGTGAGGCTCATGGGACAAGTTTCCCTCCTCTGCCCTTTTCCCCCTCCCCTCACTACCTCGTGTTGTTCACAATGCAAGCAACGCAAGCCTTGTGTTCCCACGGGCTATGTGGGCGGCTCAGCTTTGAGTTCTCGCGCAGCCTGGATTAACTGTTTTGGGGGATGCTTTGGGGGTGACCTTTCTCTGTGGACCATCAAAATTTTCTCTCAAATTAACAGTGGTCCCACTGGTTGGCGACCACTGGTTTAAACCAAAGAGCAATTGCAGTTGCAATAGAGTTATCATTTTCAGAAAGGGGAAATAAATGGAATCTAAACTATTGGCAGGTTGGTAATAAAGCAATTTTAGCCTCCAACTCATTTTCCATTTGGGAAATGCACTATGGTTCCTCCTGATCATGCAGCAAACATCTTCAGGATTATAGTGACTGTGGTGTATACCACTAGTTCATTGGTTTGAGTATAGGAATTGTTGTGAAGGCTCTATTAGTATCTTCTAGCTAATTGTATGATTGTGTTTTTCCACAAAACATTGGTAATTGGTCCCAAGAGTGTAGATATTTATAATTTTATGTCTCATAGAAGTTACTGTACTCTGCAATGTAGGGTGAGGCAGTGATATTCCAGCTTCAGATGTTGGCTGTGCATCCAATTTTTCTTCCAGTTCTTCTTGAGTCCAATATGTAATGTGTTGTTGATCTATCTCAAGTGTAATAACAGCTTCCTCTTCACTATGTGGATGCAGGTCTTCTGTTTATCCATAGCTCCTTCATACGTTTCACTTCTCATTAGCTCTGCTGTTGTAGTAGCATTCTATCAATTCCAGATTTTCTTTACCCTATTTTGTTTGATTTGTTCCAGGAGCCACTTATTGTTAGATTGTCTTGCTTCCTCAACTTCGGGCACAGATTTTGTTTTAATCCAAGTGATGCTCTTTTAGTTCATGTTACTCTCATATCTGAGGTAGGCAGATGAAGCATTAAATGGTCTTTGCTCAAAAGATCTTTACCTACAGGTAACAAAGGTACCAACTGGGATTCAAAACCCAGTCTCCTATGTCAAAGGGCTCTCACCACCGAACTATCGTATGTATGTATGTATGTATGTATGTATGTATGTATGTATGTATATGTAAAAATGATTCTTAATGTTGCTCAAAAGTGAACAAGGATTTTTTCAGTTTGACTTGAAACACAGCTTTTAAAAGAGCAATTGTGCAAACGTTTTTGTTGGTAATGTAAGAAATAAAGAAATTTCTGTGCTTCAAATAAATGTGTATGTAAGCTTCATATTTATTTATAGTGAATATAAAAAGTCTGTATGCCCCCGTTAAAATACGAGATTTTTGAAATATAAAAAGAAACCAGACCAAGATAAATCACTTCAGAATTTTTTTTTAAGTTTTATTGATTTTTAAGGACAAACAAAAACAAACAAAACATAAAAACATCCAGCTTTCTTCCATAAGTATACAAACAGTGTGTCAGTTGGTTTACAAATTTTTTGTTCATTGATTTCATGGTCTCAATTACACTTACATTACATAATAACTCATATTAAAAGAAATTGAATATTCTAATATTATTAATCAATCATTTGACTATAATTTTGTTCATTCATACTTTGCAAGATAACTGTACTTAGTTTATTTTATAACAATTCATATAGAATTCAGAATTTTTTTGACCTTTCATGTAAGATATAAGCTGCTTAAAGCCCCAGTACCACTGCATTTATGGATGCAAAGAGGATGTAAAACGTTTAAAAAAGCTTGCCATCCGTTGGAAAACGCTATGCATCCGTTGTGTACTCACTGCATACGTGTTTCATATGCTCTATTCCTCGAGCATCCGTCCATGAGATTTCATCCACGCAAGAAGTTTTGAGCTGCACAAAACTTTGTGAGTGGATGAACTTTCTGCTGTGTACGATGTATATCCGCGACATATACGGGCAACAAACGTTCTATGTCCGTTATCATCCATTAAACGTCCGCTGTATCCTCTCTGCATCCTCTGGCCATCCGCTCAACTCCCATCCGCTGCAGCTGAAAACGGAAAGAGGGTGGAAGCAAAAGGTACATAGAACGTCTACACAGTGTTAGTAGCACAGAAATAGAAAAGATGAAAGCGTATACATCTCGGATATAAAGGATTAAAACGGACAAAACGTTTGTATCTGGGATGTATCTCGTATATTTAGGATGTCTGCAGTATGTCTAGAGTATGTTGAAGGACACCTAGCGGACTACCGATATTCCCTTTAAAAAGGGGGAGAAAATATCTGGACCTCAGTATGAGTCCAGCAGCCGTGGTGTACAGACCTCTTCACCCTTGGTCTTGGTCTTCCACATCATCAATTGTTCTCCACCATGGATCATGACACAGTCCGTATGATAGCTGGGCTCATTTATCACCAGAACCAAAACCTGTTCAGACTGTTTCACCTTTTATACAGAAGGAGAAGAAGGAGACGTCCAAGAGCTGTGTGGGTCTGAGGATGGATCGTGAGAAGAATGGAGTTTGGACTTCATGACCAGTTGATGGTGGAGCTGAGGAATAAAAACCCTCGTGCATTCCATCACTTTATGAGGATGCCACCAGCCATGTTTGACGAACTTGTACAGCGTCTGAGACCCAGGCTCACCAAGCCTAGCATCAACTTCCGTTCCAACCTGGACCCCGGACTGAAGGTGGCACTGACTCTGCGCCACCTGGCCTCTGGAACCACATATAGAAACATGCAGTATGCCTGGAGGGTGCCACTACAACAGCATCAGCAAAGTGGTCAGAGAAGTGGTGCAGGCCATTATCGAAGAATACTTGGAGGAGCTCCTCAAGTGCCCCACCACTGAACAAGGCTGGAGAACACTTTCAGAAAAGTGGTATCAGAGGTGGAACTTTCCCCACACCGTTGGAGCCATAGATAGGAAGCACGTGGCCTGCAAAGCTCCAGCCAACTTAGGGTCCACTTATTTCAACTACAAGGGCTTCTTCAGTATCATCCTCTTGCCATGGTTGATGCTGACTACAAGTTCAATTTACATCGATGCTTCAGGCAACGGGTCAGCTTCAGATAGCCAGGTATACAATGCAAGTGAACTCAAGGATGGGCTGGAATGCAACCTCATCATGGGTTTTCCAGATCCAGACTCCCTACCCAATGACACACAAGATGTGCCCTACTTCATCGTGGGTGATGACGCATTCTCCCTCAGAACCTACCTCATGAAGCCCTACAGTTCCAGATACCTCACCCGTGAAGAGAGGATCTTCAACTACAGGCTGTCCAGGGCAAGGCGGGTGGTGGAGAACGCCTTTGGCATCCTGGCCAGCAGGTTCCAGATACTTCTCACCACCATGCAGCATGACCCAGAGACTGTGAGGAGCATCATGGAAGCTTGCTGCATCCTGCACAATCTCATGCGCACCCGCTACCCAGTGTTGCAGAACAGACTTGTGGACTGTCAACAAGGGAATGGGGACATGGAGCCTGGTGAATGGAGGCAAGGACGAAACCTGATAGACACTGTGGATGTACAAGGCCCCAACAGAGCTTCACGTGAAGGGAAGAAGCAGCGCAACCTCCTGAGACACTGGTGCAACTCCCCAGCTGGAGCAGTGGAGTGGCAAGACAGGATGATAGATGATTAATGGATGCTTCCTTGAGCCTGTCGCATAACACTGATGAGATTGTGCCATGTATGTTGAGTGGTCCTACAATGAATAGGGCATTAATAAAGACCTTTGTTTATTTTAAAATGTGTTGATCAATGAATAAATTGTTGTTGATAAAAAAGGTCCATATGTGTGGTAGCTGGGATGGTGGACCATACAGTCCCATTATGGTTGCACTGGAGGTTTATCCCACAACTATCCTTATTTTTCCCACAAGCATGCAAAGGCTTAACCATTTTTTCAAACTTTTCACCAACACTTTATTAAGTAAAAAAAATGAACCAACTGTCTTAAGCAAAGATAACCTTTATTAACTTTCTTAGGTAAACTTTATGACTTCATTAAAAAAGCAAAATAAACCAAGTAAAGTTCTTAAGCAAAGATAAACTTAACAAGTAAACAACTCAGTCTCTGACACTATTCTCAGTCACTCTGAGTCATGTCCATGCTCTCAGCTGTTAAGGGGGCAGAGACTGTGGAGGTGGCTGTGGCTTGAGTGCTGGTGTGAGGCACCATTGGGGTGCTTGGCCCCAAGGGTACAACAGGGGATGATGTGTTCAGGAAGCTGTCCGAGAGCTGACTCAGTCCCGTGAGGTTGAGAGGCCCCTCATCAAGGACTTGAGATGTCAGGCCCAATACTGATGAAAGATTTTCCGTTGACGGGCTTGGCTGTGGGGTGGAGGAAGGAGGAATGTAGTGGGGCTGTCTGGTCTGCAGTTGGGTGAGGAATGGCGTCTGTGGCATGTGATGAACCTGGGCCTGGACTGGGTAGGTCTGTTTTTGCTGTGGGAAGTCCTGGTAGTCGTAGCCTTGGTAGGTGAGGGGCTGTTGAAAGCCTTGGAAGGGCTGTGACATCGCCTGGGGTTGAGGAGCAGACCTGGACTGGGTAGGAGCAGGTTCAGCTGGGCCTGGAAGGTTGTGCAGAAGTGCTGTGATCTTCTGCTTCGTCATCTGGTACTGGGCCTCAGGCAAGTCCCTGAGGGTGTGGCTCACGTAGGTGATGAAGGTGTTCCGGCCCGAGGATGCTCTGTCCAAGTGGACCAGCTGAGAGGGAAGTTCTGTGCTGGTCTTTATTGTGTCCCTGATCTCCAACAGCACACTGTGGTTCTGGCCCTCCAGTCTGCCTCTCTGCCTGCTTTCTGTGGAGGTGGAGCTGGGGGTGGGGGTGGGTTGGCCTCTGGTGGCTGCTGCTTCTTCCTCCATTTGTGACAGCCGGGCGTCATCCCCCACGGGATCCTCCAAGTCTGCCGGCATGGGGAGTGCAGCTGTCAGGGGGGGGTCTCTGCCGTGGGGCCCTCTGAAGACACCTGCCTGGACAGGCTCACTGGCTCCTGGCTGGAAGAGGACTGGATGTCTGTGGACTGTCTGAGGGAGAGGGGTCTCAGAGTGGCTGCTCCTCGGTGGCAGATCTCACCCTCCAGGAAACTGCACTTGGCCATGACGTACATCTCCCAGTCAGTGAGCTTGACAGCGGCCTGCCCGGATTTCTTGAGGTGTAGCTTGCCATACCAGGTGTGCATGTGCTTCCACCATCCCAGGAGTACATCTGCAGTGTACCCCAGGCTCTCTGTCTTGTCTCTCCAAGCTGCCTGCTTCTTCTTGGTGTCGTGATAGAGTCTGTAGCCCTTTCTCCAGAGATACTCGTTCTCCCTCAGCCATTCCAGCAGCTCATCCTCATGCTCCTCGGAAACAGTGTACTGTTTCCTCTCTCCCTTCTCCTTCCCTTGCCTCTTCCTCCCTCTGGCAGGACCTTCAGCAGTAGGGCCTTCAGGGGCTTGAGCAACAGGGCCTTCAGGGGCTTGAGCAGCTGGGCCTTCAGCAGCAGGGCTTTGAGGGCCTTGGGGCTGGTCCACTGCAGCAGCAGCAAGAGGAGGAGGTTCAGAGTTAGTGCCAGGGGGTGGGATGCTGGTTCTGTCCTTCTTGCCAGGGCTGGAACGAGTAGGCACGGGCTTCCTCTTCTTGCCTGACTGATGAACCATGGTGTTCCTGCTAGATGTATGTGGCAGCACGTCTTTCCCCTTTATGCTGACTGCATGCGTGCTGCATCCTTTTATATCCGCGGAGCTGACGCAATTCATAATCCCCGCATGCGCAGTGAATGCTTTGCATCTGATAAACATCTGCGCGGCATCCGCTTTGTTTCCTATAGGCGTCCATGATGCATCCGCTTCATCTGCTATGCATCCACCCCTTCCACTATGCGTCCACTTCGCAATTCTCCCTGGAACCCCTTCGGAGGTGTCATTCGCTTCCATCCACTGTCATCCGCTAGGCTTCCTATGAACATCTGTTTAATATCCCCGCTACATACTACCCACGTCCGTTCTTTTCCATTCTGTTTATGCAAATTTTCACCACTTTTTGGAGAGGATGACAACGGATGGAGCCACCCCCGAAATTTTGCTCGTCCACTGTGTCCTTTATGCATACGTTTTGCGTCCGTTGGCCAGTGGGACCTAGCCTTTAATTCAATTGGAGAAGAAACTGAATTTTGCGGAGGGGAGAAAAATAGCAACGAAAACTTACAATAGCATGGTTGCATAAAGATGCACACCTTTACACTAATATTTGTTGAAGCACCTTCTGATTTTATGACAACATCCAGTCGTTTGGTGAAGCTGCTTGCCTCCAGAAGTTGAAGGTTCTCCATCACTGGAGTTTTTTAAAGAAGAGATTGGACAGCCATTGGTCCAGAATGGTATACTCTCCTGCTTGAGTAGGCGTTGGATTAGAAGCAGAGGTGGTATTCAACTGGTTCACACCTATTCGGGAGAACTGGTAGTGATGCTTTGGCATGGGTCGCAGAACTGGTGGAGAAATCATTACAACTTTGGCTTGGCGCCTTGCTGGAATCCTGCCTTCAAAGGCTAGTGGGGAGGGGTCACGGGAAGAACAAATGGGCAATAGGTATTGGGATGTGATGGGAAAATGGGATGGGGAATGACAACTGATGAAAACCAGGAAAGCATAGTACCAGTTTGTGCCAGCGCTCAAGGACATGATCCTACGATTGGAATAAGGACTATCCCAAATATCTCGGCATTTATCAAAACACCTAGTTGGTTGCAAATGAACTGGTCATGGGAGGGCTGGGATGAGAGAAAACCTTTGTAACATTTCCATGCAAGAAATTTAGTTCTAACCTAACTTTACTACAGCCAGCATCCTTTAGTAAAAG
The DNA here is from genome assembly GCA_015471245.1 of Laticauda colubrina. Lineage (NCBI taxonomy): Eukaryota > Metazoa > Chordata > Lepidosauria > Squamata > Elapidae > Laticauda > Laticauda colubrina. The sequence goes on along the minus strand of BLBF01000004.1, from coordinate 7,375,878 downwards.
AACCTATTACTTCACCCGAATGAAATTGAGGGTCTTCTTTCTTAAAGGACCGGACTAGGGAAGGTTTGTCATTAAGCTAGAACCGCAGTCATGGTCATCTCTACTGTGGGGACGATGAACACAATGTCAGCTCAAGGTAGCAACCAGGAGGAGGGAGAAGCTTGGGGAGAAGGTATCATCCCTCTGAATGGCTGGGAGAGACAGAAGCCTGTAACAACAGCCGAGGCCCTGGTTTATTAGGGTGAGAAAAAAGAACAATGGGAATAGGGAGTGATTTTCAATTGTGGGAACAGTGGCTATTGCTGGAGGGAGCCGCGATTGGAGTTTGAGGAAAAAATGGCCATAGAGGAACTGGACCAAGAGGGGTGCATGCTGGAACAAGCCATAGGGTTCCTGAGGGGAGCTTTAGCAACCTCACAGGGTGGAAAGCCCTGACTTGAGGAGCACAGCTGGCTCCCCAAATGGCACAGCCCCAGCAGGGAATGGTGCAGCTGTCCCCATGGCCACAAGCAAACTCATAAAATTAACTCATAACACACCATGCATGTAAATATTGAATTTTTTATTTAAAAAAGAGCAACTTTTACCCAAAAGCAGGCAGGCAGATTGAGTTGCTCATAGAATCACAGATTCATTCAGTGATTTATCTATCTGCCATTGGTTAGCTCAGTCTGTCATATAAAATTTGCTTGCAAACAAACTCACAAAATTAACTCACAAGACACCATGTATGTAAACATTGATTTTTTTTTTATTAAAAAAGAGTAACTTTTACCCAAAATCAGGCAAAGCAGGCAGGCAGATTGAGTTGCTCACAGAATCATTCAGTGATCTGCCATCGGCTATCTGTCACATAAAATGTGCTTGCCGTGAGACTGCACTAAATAATAGAAGCTTCAGTTCTAAGGGAGGTTTGCTCTGTTTAAAACCATAGCTGAAGATCTAAAGACTAGCTCGAAAGCACGAAATCCAACCACTTCCTGCTTTCTAGCTAATCTAAATCTCCCGGCACAGCAGAACAGATTATGGTCGGAAAAAGGAAAAATAGCAATTTAGCAGGCAAGCTTCCCGGGTAAGGAGTGAGTGGGCGGGGAGGGTTCCCGTGGGCCATGTGGGCAGCACAACCTTGTGTTTCTGTGCAGCCTGGATTAGTTGCTTTGGGGGCGGGGTGAGATTTCTCTGCAGCCCACCAAAATTTTCTCACGCCCCCCCCAGTGACAACTGCTGCTCCAGAGCATAGCTCCTCACATTATCCTGAAATGAATGGAGGCTGTGAATGTATGAATGGGATCCTGGAGCAGTGTTTAGGTGTTACATTAATTATCAACAAGACAACTGGCCGGACCTGAGGTTGCCATGGTCAGTACACAGTAAAGCTGGATTCACCCTCTTTAATGTTTCTGGACAGGAAATTTAGTTCTGATCCACATCATGGACTTAAAATAAACCATCATGAACATAATTACTGTCTGGTACAGGGCAGGTAGAGACTCCAATGGATAGTTAAAGCTGCAGAAAAAAAATGAAACCATCTGCCTTCTATAGAAGACTTATATATTGTGCAAGTCAGAAGAAGGGTTGAGTATCTGTAGACCTCACATCCTGGACATAAACCTTTTCTCAGAACCGTGCTATTGAGCATTCTATGCCAAAACAGCTAAACACAGGGACTGATTTTTTTCTCATGCCATCACTCTATTGAACACCTAATTCTCTCAGTGTTGCATAATGTCTATTTATATTAACCCATGTAGTCGGCTGTAGTCGTATTTATGCATCCCATTATCTTTTTTTTACTTCCCCTTTTATTGGTACTACTACTGCTACTACTACTACTGATCATCACACAGTCAGCCAGATGTTCAGACTGGGTTTGGCATTTTCTCTACCTATTGAGCCCTTACCAAGGACCTGGGATAGGCAGATCTGAATGTTTGATGGTGTTACAGATATCGTTGCAGGATGGAAGCTGTTCCCATTAAAGCTTCCTTTTGAATTTGTCAATGCCAATGGTGTTCAAATGGTACTCCGCTTGTTTAGGGATTGCACCCAAGGTGCCTATTATTATTGGTACTATCCTTGCTTGCCTTTGTCTTTCTATTTGTAGGTCTTTATATTTTGTTACCTTCTCCAGTTCTTTCTCTTCTCTTCTGTCTCCAAGGATTGCCACATCCACGATCTAGACTTTTTTAAAAAACTGATTTCTGACAAAGAGCAGAAATAACAGAACAGTGATGTCAACATGGGAACCAGATCTTACACCAAACTCATATTTTTTTACTTTGCCTTCACATTTGCATCAAATCACAGGCACCAAACATAAGACTAGATGTTCCTTCAAGAGTTTTTATCTAATGTGATGTTTGCAAGCATATAGTGTAGTTCCACAATCTGCTGCTAATTATTAAAATGAAATTAAATTCTTGACTATGTATAAAAGGTTTTAAATATTCAATATTTTTACAACTTTTTGCTGTAATTTATTTGATGTAATATCATTAAATTCTCCAATACCAGTAGATTAATAGTTACCTAGTGGATTATCTTCATGCTTAGGATATTTAATATTGATTCACAATAGATTTAAGTATCCTAAAATAGATTCTTGGATAATAACAGACAAAATCCAGAACTTAGTGATGTGTTTTGTTCACAACATTTTTCAAAAACAAAATTTGAATTACCTTTAAAAATTAGTCTTATTATTGTTTTTATATTTAGGGAAGAAGAAGAACGTTTGAGAAATAAAATTCGTGCAGATCATGAAAAAGCACTAGAGGAAGCAAAAGAAAAACTGAAGAAGTCAAGAGATGAGATCCAAGCAGAAATTCAGACAGAGAAAAACAACATTCTAAAAAGTTTGAAAAGCAAAAGTAGCAATCCTCTGCCACCAGTCCCTGTGCCAAATCTTGTAGGAATAAACAGTGCAGATCCAGTGGATCCAGATATACGAGAAAAAAGAGATAAAATTAAAGAGGTAATGAGTTATCCCAATGGTTGTTACCTCCTTTATTGATGTGAGAAGTGTTTGTATGAAGCTCTTGGAGACCTGACTGTAAGTGAGGCTAAATGATATGGCTTTTGGAATTTTTGCTGTCTAAATACTACTAGTTTTGCAATTTAATTAATTAATTAATAGAGCTTACTGGTTAGTACATGACTCAGCAATGAGCATGCAACTCAGGATGTGAATGATTTTAAATAAATATGTTTCTGCAGGGCTTTTTTGTGGGGGGTGGGTGGGTTTCAAGTTAGTCTTGACTTCTGGTAAGTGCCTGAACAGGTTTCCTGCAGTTTATTGGCAGCATTGTTTGGCAATAATTTGAATAGATTATTTTGTGTAAGTTAAATGTAATCATGCCTGTACTTAAGCTAAAGTTTAATAAGGTAGCTACCAAACTTTTCTTATAATCATCACAGAGAATATTGCTCAGTTGTTGTACACTTTGAGGTGATATGAATTGGAATCCTGGGCTCCTGAAGAATATTTTGAAGAAATGTATAGAACAGATGGTTAATGCAAATAGTCCTTGAGATAGGACTGATCACTTAATGGCAGTTTGAAGTTATGACAGATGCACCTCCCCCAGACTACATAATAGCCTGTTTCAAAGTTATGGTTGCTGCAGTACTCCTATAGTTATTTGCTCTTACAACCAACTGCAGGGATGTTGCAGTGCCCCCCTGCCTTTTTCTCACACTGCCTCTCTCCCTCCATTCCGAGTCTCCTTATCCACTCCAGAATCTCACAGCTCTTGGCCCTGATCCCCACACCCATCACCCATTACCCATTGCACACTGAAGATCTCCAGGTGTAACGTTGCAGAAGAAGGGCAGGCGACGCGTCCCTAGGCCACATAGTGGCGACCTGGAAATGACCACCCAATTTCCCCCATCTGCTTGTGGGTAGGAATAAAATGGTGATCACAAGACAAACTACCCCATTTTGCTACCTTAACAAGGTTGCAAAGTGCTGCAGAATACTGTGCAAACCACATTAAGTCAGCAAAATGGAGTGGTTTGTCCTGCAACCACATAGTGTGATTCCAGAAGCGGCAAGAATGCTAGAATAAAATTTGGCCACTGGAAACATTGGCGACTGCTTCTGGAATCATGCTATGCAACTGAGACAAAACAACCCATACTACTTTGTAAGTAGGGTGATATTATGAATGATACAAACACACAAACACAGACATACACACTACATATGCACTATAATCATTATGAGTATATTGATAGTGGTGAATATTGCCATGTTTCTGTTCAGTAGGGAGCATCTCCATTTATTAGCTAGAAGTCCTTCCATGCAGAGAATCTGGATCTGATCTAGATTTAAACTATTACAATTTGAAATACATTAACATTTTCAGACTTTTAAGCTCTATTTTGGGTTTATTTTATTGTATTAATTTATTAGCTACTGCAATCACCAAAGCAACTCTTGGTACCATGAAAAGATATGAAAAAGTTTAAAAGACATAGACTTTTAAAGTGAAGAGAATCAGTGGATTTCAAGGATTAATAGAAGATCTGTGCAAATAAGATGGATGTGTAAAAATATTTTTTGTTGAAACATCAATAGGCCATAATGACATGCTACATGCTAACATTTATATTTTCTTTTTTGTAGATGATGAAACATGCCTGGGATAATTATCGGCAGTATGGATGGGGGCATAATGAATTGAAGCCTATTGCTAGGAAAGGACATTCCACAAACATATTTGGTAGGTTTTTTATATTAAAAATTCTCCATTACTTTCTCTCTTTTTATATTATTGTATCATCAATGATGTATTTTACTGTGTGACTGACCAGCAGAAATTAAGGTAGAATCTATAGAACTGTAGAATCTATAGAAAGGCACAGAATAGAATAGAAATAATATTAAGAACCAGTTTGGCTAAGGCACCAGTCTAGAAAGCAGGAGATTGTAAGTTTTAAGTTCCACCTTAGCCATGAAAGCCAGCTGGGTGATTTTGAGTAGGAGTAAAAATAATAAAGGCAGGATTGAAATAAAAATTAAGACTTTATGCAAGATAATATGATTAAGTATTAGTAAACCCACAAGAATATTGGATTAATTGGCTTAATACAGGTAGCCCTCAACTTAGAACAGTTCATTTAGTGATGTTAAAAGTTACAACGGCACTGAAAGAAGTGACTGATGATGGTTTTTCACACAACTGTTGCAGCATCTCCATGGTCATGTGATCAAAATTCAGATGCTTGGCAGCTGACTCATATTTATGATAGCTGCAATGTCCCGTTACCTTTTGTAACCTTCTGATAAAGCAAAGCCAGATTTGCTTAACAGTTGAGTCACTAATTTAACAACTGCAGTGGTTCACTTCACAGCCATGACAAGAAAGGTTGTAAAATGGGGGCAAACTTTAAATTTTAAGTCTAAGGTTAACTTAGACTTAAAAATTTAAGTCTAAGGTTAAAGTTTTTGGGGTTTGGGGAAGAAACCACAGTCAGGTAGAATATTCCAGACATTGACCACTCTTACTGAAGTCATATTTCCTGCATTCAAGTTTGTCCTGGTTGCTTTAAAGTTTATTTGTTCTGGTTAATTTTAAATTGTTTTATGAGTTGGTTCATTCCTTTCAGTTGTTTTGAGTGAAGAGATAATTTATAAATATTTGAATAAAACTGTCAAACTGATTAATAATTTAAAAAAATAAAAAATATTTTCTCAGATGGCTATAAAGGCTGGAATTTTAACTTGTGGCACCGAAAAGCTAGGCTATGCCAAAGGGATTATAGGATTAAACAACTATTTGGGTTGAAGTCTGAATTATTATGAAGTGTCACCAAAGTTGCCAAGGAGAATACAAGTTCTCCATTTATAAGCAGATGCCAATAGTATGAGATTTTGTAACATGTTGGCACTGTGTAAAAGGTTTATAAGTATTTCTGCAGTAGTGTAGATTGAGCAAAATAAATTCTTTGATAACATTTTTGGTTTTCAGTTTTCATTAAGAATACCCAAACAGTGTTCTACAAATAACTGATTGACAGAATTAAATTTAGAATAAAGAGAAAGAATACTGCATATATTTATAAGCAATATGCAGTATAGTTGAAAACAAGATGAGGGATCTTCATTATGCTAAAAACTTAAAAAAAATTTTTTTAGGAAAGATACAGAAGGGCATTGCCTATTACAACTAGCATGCAGACTGGTGATTCCTCATCATTATCCTAGCTTATGTATGGTACAAAAAATTTTCTGCTTTATTTTTCATTGATTAATTCTTACACTGGTTTCCATTTAATTCTACAAAATGTATTCTGTGAAATAACTAGTAGCGTATTGAATTACACTGCAGTTCAAATACAGGGAGGTTTAAAAGCTGTAATTAAATCTTCTCAGATGATTGTGACAATCTTTGAGTAACTAAATTTAACAATTTTCATGTCCTTTCTCCTTTGTTAATATTAACAGTAACTTAGTATGTTTCAATGTCAAATTGACAGGTACTCTGCCATCTGTATTTACCGATGTAGTAAAACTTGACAAAATGCATAATATTATATGTGGAAATAGAGTTAATAGGAGCCTTTTAGCTGAAGATAAGATTTGCACCTCTTCATGTAGTTCCTGTTCGTCCAGCAGAGATCACAACATCATGAATAGGGAACAGTATCTGATTTGAAGCTCAGATGCACATGCAACCTTGATGTGACTTCTAAAGACAAGGCAAAAGTTATGAAATATATAATTGGATAATATTATTAACTAATAATTTTTACAATAAAATTTAAATTTAAATGTAGTTTACATTTTGTCTTGAAGTTTGGCCCTGGCATGTTAATTAGAAGCCAAGAGTTGTTGTTTCTGCGGAAAAAAGTCATGCATCCTTAAGCATTGCTTTTGTCCCTGATAACTCCAGATAATAAATGTCAAGCCTGTTATTATCCCAGCTATCTGTGTAGCTGGGCACTTTAGCCATAGATTTCTCTCTAGCTCTTGTTTCTTGATCATGTTAGTGACACTGGTAGTAGCTTCAATAGATATCTAGTGATTCAGAATTATTGATTTTCACAATAAAAATGACAGTGTCGTGATTTCTGTCCCAACGGAAGTTTAATGGATTTGCATTTGATCAATCTGAATCATCTAGATTGTTGCAAATTTGTACAGGTGAGAGGTTGTTTTTTCCAACCAGACATTGCTGCTCAGCATCTCCAATCAGCTCTTGGTACACCAGATGTTGATTGAGAAGTGCTGTGTGGCTTAAAGTGCAATACATCTTTGTGTGTTTCTTTTGGTCAGATAATTGCTTTGTGAATATGTTGTCACTATTAAGCTCTTCTAGGTGGAATGTGACAGTAATAATATCCTTTTCCTCTTCTAGTCCATGGAGCTCTTCCTCTGACTTTTTCAATGTAATTGAATGCTTGATGACTTTTTGTGAAGGTTGAATAATCTCATTTTCACAGCCTATACCTGTCCAAAACAGTACTATTTCTTTGCGAAAAGCAGCAACAGTCAATGTAGTGATGAGTATACAAGGCACTAAATATAGAAGAGTTGACTGACTTGCTTGTAGGAATGTTGCTATCACAAAAGTCACCAACAAACCATAGCTGTATGCCAGAATAGAAGCTACGAAATAGATCCCTGGAGACTCAACTTGAACATCAAATCTGTGGCAGTAAGCTACCAAGAAACCAGGAAGTACAATATCCCCAAGGCCTATAGCAGTAAATGAAGCATTATCCAGAAAGGATGTTGATGGTAATATTGGTACTTTCAACAGAAAAGGGATCTCTTCTGAGTCAGATGATCCAAAAATTGTCATATCTGTAATGTCTCTACCTGTTTTCGTTAGAAAAGGTGTGACTAACAGGCAAAGTATATCATAAAACAAATGAGTGAACAGAAACAAGCTGCAGTTCCTTAAGGTAGGCATGTGAACTGTTCTCAGAAGGTAAATGCCAATTGAAATTCCTAAAACATCTTGCAAAACCCAGCTCCACCAATTTTCATTTCGGAAAATAATCCAGGTTGCATTGACAGACAAACACAGCATTGCTAGAAGCAGTGCTCGGATTTCTAGATCTTTATGAAAATATGGAAAATGGACTAAATGTTGCCCAAATGGGAGTTTGTTCACAAATGGAATCAAACACCAGTATAGGCTAAATGATGCATAAATACAGAAAATGCCAATCATTGCATGCATCATATAATCATAGAAGCAGTAGAGAGAAAGAAGCATGAAGGTGCTCATTACCATACAGGTACACGTGAAGCAGATATTAGTATCAATTGATAGCTCATCAAAATCTTGTGTTTGGCCCTGATTTTTTATATTATCTTGTTTTTTCTTCTCTGTGCTTCCTGCCCAGCAGCTTCCTATGGTGACTATGCCCATTGCCATCAGGTAGATGATTCCAGTTTTGTATAACAAATTTCTCATCAGATTTTTGAAGACTAAATAAAGGATATCCACATCACTGAGCATAAATCCTGGGAGAGTAATCTCTTCACAGTGGCCCCAGTTGTATCCAGATCTCAAGCTTTTCATTGGATATGGAGCATCTCCACCAAGAATCAGAAATCCCTCTGAACTATTAATCTGATGGAGTCTTGCATTCTGAAAGAGATTGCAATTTCCCTGTCTGATCGATGCAATTCTTGTACTAAATCCACCACCATCATTGTCATCTTCCCCAAAGAATGAAGGCAAGCAACACATGGCTGAATAGGTGAAGTTCTGAGTAAATGACTCAAGGTCAAACCAGCCTTTCTTGTTGTCTTCCTGATATGATTTTATCCATTGTGAAGGGAAAAGGAAACAGTAATCACCTCCTTTTTCTGGCCTGATGTGGAACACTCCAGGGTTCTGAGCTAGCACAGATGGAATAAAAGTAAGGAATAGTCTGATGAACAGCAGTATCATTTTCTTTGATGTTCTGTCATCTACCTTCATCTTTGGTCAAACAGAAACTGGGTTTTGTTCTTGTCTTCTAGAAGAGGTTGGGCTCTTTTTGGTCTTCAGTAGAAAGCCCAAGTCCCTATGCTTGCTACATGATAAGCTCTTTCCTGATAACTTTTATCTCCTCACCTTTGCTATAACCACCAATCTTGTTTGTTACATAATAAACCCACTTTTCTTACCATGGATACAGTTATCCACCTTTGTCTGCTGCATTGCAGGCTTCATCTTTTTTTACAGAAATTTGGCTCTGCCTTTTGTACAGACAAACTATTAAATAGGGAAGCAGAATTACAAAGTGGCAGTTAATTTGGTTATCTTTATGAAGCAACTGTAATGTGACTATTTCAGTTTAGAGGGTGTCCTCAAAGGCTATCTGATGTGATGTCAAATATTTCTTGTATGATGTCTCAATATTGTTTAAAGAAGTGTGAAGGATTATATTAGAGCATATTTCTTCCATATTTTCAAAGCCATGTGCTTACAGGAGTACTTCTGCTTGCCATTGATCAGAGATTTTTGTTTATCATTATCATCATGTTTGTTACATAGCTAAGAAGTAAATACAGAAATAAACATCTGTTTCAGTTGCTTGAATGATCATTCATGAATAATCAGAATTCTTTTGAAGCCTGACTTATGGGCTCACACAATGGTAGTTAGTGTTGATAATACATTTATCAAAATAGACCAGAAAATATGACAAACTGTAGTTCAGAAGGGCAACATTAATGAAATTGCATTACTTAATATTGAAATGGAAAAAATGTACTGTACCTATATTCCATCGTAAGAAATCAAAATGTAAGACAGAGTAATGTGATTGTAAATAAAAATGTCAAACATTTAAAATTTGAATATATTAATATAAATTAAATAAATGAGGGATTTTTTTAGTAGGATTTTTTTTAACAGCCTGAGGATCCAGGCTCAAATAAGATAAATTCTCAGGATTATTTCCAGTGCTGGGTTGGAGCAAATACTGAATAGGCCTGAGAGTTATGGTATTTCTTTGTGTGAGTTCTATATAACTTTAAATTCTCTCTCCAGGTTTCCCATCCTCTAGTTCTGATGAATGTTCTAGAATGTTGGTTATGTATGTAGTTTATAATATTACTTCCTATTACTTCTTCAAATTGTTTTCAGTTAATTGGGCCCAAAGATGTTTTCAGTTAATTGGACCCAAAGAAAGCATTTGGTTCCACAAAGATTTGAGAATTGTTTCAGCTGATCATTCAAGCAACTGAAACAGATGTTTATTTCTGATACTCTAAAAATTCTTTAGGATTTACACATAACCATTTTTTTATCATCATAGAAACTATGATGCTCATAATTGAGACCTTCAATGTAAACCCCTCTGTCAATGACAGTTTCTCAATTTGCCACTGATTGCTGTCTAGAGAAATAGTATTCCATGTCACTACTCATTTTGCTAGCTTTTGGCTGTAATATTTTTTTAAACCACTTGAATTTGAAGACTGCCCAAGCATTTCTGATCAGCATTATGCAACCCATCACACCCATTAACTTTTTGATCAGGAAATGCTGGAGAAGTCATAGAAGGTACAGGTAGTCTTCGCTTAATGAACCTAACTGGGATTCCAATTTCTATCATTAAGTGAAGTGATTGCTAGGCAAAACTTTATATAATCGCACTGTTTAACAGTGGTGGTTCCATTAGTCTCAGTTGCGCTCATTTTAGACCAGGACTGTGCCATCATAAGGCAAGCATGTCACATTTTTCTTATCTTGCCTGCCTCCACTTATCCTCCCCCTATCTCTGCCCTTTTGGCTACCTTTCACTCTGCTGTCGCAGTTGAGCTTTACCATCTTCTTCCTTATACCTTTAACACAGGCATGCCTTGTCCCTTCACAAGGCTCATGCAGCCAGCAACTGTCATAGGGAGGACCAGGCCAAGTTTGCCTGTCAGCAGTAGGAGGAAGAAGATGGTGAAGGTCAGCTGAGGGTGGGGGCAGGGCAGCAGATGCAGTACATGGCAGGGTGGCAGGGCAGTGGAATGCAGGACAAAAGAGCAAAGATGGGGGCAAGACAGATGAGTGGAGGGCATCGAAGCACACTTTGTGGTAATAAATGCAGACAGACATTCAAATTTTGATCACGTAAATGAGAAGACCCTGCAATGGTTGTAATTTCAAGGACAACTTTGAGAGCCGTTTTGGTCTAATGGTTAAGGTACCAGATTAGAAAGCAGGAGACATTGAATTTTAATCCCACCATAGCCATGGCATCCAGCTGTGGTGCCCTTGGGTCAGTCATACTTTTTAGGCTAATTCACCTCACAGGGTTGTTGTTGTGTGGAAAATAGGAGGAGAAAGGTAGCGTTGGATATGTTTGCCACGGATTATTTATAAAAGTAATAAAAGCAGGATACATTAGTTTGCTTTTTAAAACCTTTTAATCCCTTGATTCAGGATACAAATATGTTGTAAATTCCATTTGTACAATGCTGTTGCAACATAGATTGGTTGCAATTCCAAATGCAATTCCATTTGTACAATGCATTGCTAAGTGATTGTTTGTAAGGTAAGGAACACCTTTAGTAATTATTTGGTAAAAGTAGTTTGGGCTACCATATCTGGCCTAAAAAGAATCTGGACTCAACTAGTTGTAGCACATAATGATCAGAGACAACTCTTTGCTCTGAGGTAAACATCCAGACTTTTGTAATCCAGAATTGGTAGCCTGAAAACCAGCCCCATATGGTAAATGTTGGTGAATGATTATTTTCATAAAAATGCTCTTTTAATAATTGCTGTATTCTTATTCTAATCTTTATTTTATTTCTACATAAGGAAATTAAATATTTATGAAGTTTTGTTTCAAATGTTAAGTGAGTAATGGCCTTGGAAACAGTATCTGTAAACAATATATTTATCATGGAAATACTGGATTTTGATTATAGGCAATTCCCAGCTGGGAGCAAGCATAGTAGATGCATTGGATACCCTCTATATAATGGGCCTTCATGATGAATTCAGAGAAGGACAGGAATGGATTGAGAATCATCTTGATTTTAGTGTGGTAAGAAAATGTATCTTGGAATATTATTGTTTGGAAAAATTTAAAATTTTATTCTACCAGTGTTTAAAATGATTTATGATAATGGACACGAAAGCTTTGTAAAACTTCAAGCACACTTTTTATTGCAATCTTTTAAGAGAGAATGGGTGTTCCTGTTGATTTACAAACACTTATTTGTGTTGTGCTAGTAAGTAGTTTTTTCTTTTGTACTCATTCTTATGAGACCTGCTTTTGAAATATCCAGTGATACTTTGCATAATTAGGTATCACTGTTTAAGTCTTATCAAGTATTAAAAATATAATTTTAGTTAGCTTGTACTAAAGTTTTGTCTCAGCTACTTTCATGTTTTAAAACCACATAAAAGTTTTCTTAATCTTCAGTCTTTATTTAATCCATTTAAGAATTGTATTAAAAGTTTTCACATCCAGTTTTAATTAATCCCAATTTAGCCTTGTATCCAAACTCACTGTTACTAGTAGCAACAACGGCTTGCTATCCCAAAGAACTGCTATAAAGAGTAATTACAGCTTGTCTGCAGAAATCCTCTGTTTAGTTGCTACAAGGATGCAATGAAATGTAAATGTGGTGTATTAGCATTTAGTTTATACCTAAAGAATCTACCTTCTTATCTGTTTCAAGAACTCAGAGGTATCAGTCTTTGAAGTCAACATTCGTTTCATTGGTGGCTTGCTCGCAGCTTATTACCTCTCAGGACAGGAGGTAAGGGACTCACTGTACATTTATGTAAAAGTTTGAGGCTTGTTCTTATTTTTTTTAAGGAAGCAAAAATGCTTGTTTTCTTCCCATTTCACAAGCTGTTTAGTAGGTAACCAGAACTGAGGAAGCCTGAGCCTCAATTTATGTCTAAATGAAAGAAAACTCGATATTAGTCTCAGAAAGTAGTATACTGAGAAAATCTTAAGTTTAATTTATTTTCCATAACTAAATAAAAATCTGTTGGTTCCCTAATGAATTTATTTATTTTTCCTTTAGATATAGTACAAAGAAAAATTATAAATTAGCTTATCTATTATGATGATTGCAAAAATTATTTATTTTTTAACATAAAATTTGATTTACAAGTTTGTGGTTGGAGAAAGTGGATTAGATTCAGATATATACAGAGAATCAGTATTGATATGATATAGCCATATATATTTATTCATTTTATTCCTGTTATGAGAAAAACTGTTGAGATGAAATATTAATTAGCCAATATTTAGTAATAATTCTTTTTATTTTATAGTCCCAAATTTCAGTTTATTTTTATTAGGTAATACATTTTATATTGCACTTTAGCTTAAAATAACTTAAAACAGTTCCCAAATAGAAGTACAGGGCATCCTTTGCCTCTTTATAAACTTCAAGACTTTTAAGAAAAGGGAAGGGAAAAGAGCAAACTCCAGCATTATTTTTTTAAGCTATACAGTTGACTGATGACAAAATAGTTTGATTAAAAAAGCTGAAGATTATTAAAAGAATGAGCATTTGAGTTTCTGGAAGACTGATTAAGGGACAACAATGGTTATATGAAAAAATACTTGCCTAATAAATGCAGACGAGTGGTTTGAGGACTAAAATGCAGCAGACTGCCAACTTCTGCACTTGGGAACTTACAGGAATCTGGTTATTATATTAGAGGTCCTTGTAATGATTTCCAGATACTTTTGTTTTTTGTTTAAAAGAAAAATTGTGTTATGAGGCTATGCATTATGTGAAGAAGATAATACTAGCGCCAATATTATATATCTCTTCTGAGCTTTTCATTAACTGGTTCAGCATTCACTTCATTTCGTTGAATGATCGCCTCGTATTTATGAACATCCCAGTTTTAGTAATTACCTATTCTGGAGCTTTAATATTTTTATACTCTAGCCTGGAAGATTTTAAAACCTTTCCCTTCTTTAACACGTCTACATCATATTGATCTTTCTGGTTACCTTTTAGCTGGCTCTTTGGCTTCCTTTTAAAGGTGAGCTCCTCTGTTTTTTAGGCCACAGATAAGTGGAAAGTGTATATCCCTCATTGGATAAAAAGGAAAACTAACCAACCGATCCCCAAACCCAATTTACTTTTTTGTCTTTTGTGCCACAAGAGAAATACATGTCCATCAAATATGATAATAGGCTAGTTCCAGTTTTGCATTAATAATAATGTTAAGCAGTAATTTTAACATCTTAACTGCTGTAGCCTTCAATTGTGTGAAGAATTTTATAGTATTTACACAGAAAAAGTAGAGAACCTCCTAGGATTTTTGTCTCCAGTTTGTTAATGCAGATATTATTCAAATATACAGTACATTTATGTCCTAAGAAAATTATCCATAAGAATTTTGCCATCCATTGTAGATGATAAAGTTGAAATAAATATAGACGACACTGATAGTTTGTTGTTATAAAAAAATGGCTAGTATATACTAAATATGCAAAAGTAAAAAGTTGAGGCTGTAATGTTATTTTTATTCTACTGTGCTGAAAAAAATCATAACTGAATGTTTCCTCCCTCCTTTTTCCACTTCACCACATATTTCTCTTTCTCCCTTCTCCACCTTCTCCATTTTCCAGTTTTTTTAAACTTTATTTTACATTTTGATAAGTTTAATAAAATTATTTTCAAAAAAGTACAGATCACTGAAGTCTATTCCTTCCTACAAGCATAGTGGTGGGGAAAAATACTGTGGAAGAATATGTGGGTGTGTATCAGGTGGAATACTTAGAGGAGGGCTTCCTTTTGGGTAGATAGGTTTAGGTTTAGAATATAAACAGCAGACCATGGTTCAGCTGTCTTTCTCTATCTGTTTCAGCTATTCAAGATAAAAGCAGTGCAACTAGCAGGAAAGCTCATCCCTGCCTTCAATACACCCACAGGGATTCCTTGGGCAATGGTGAATTTGAAAAGGTATGAGTATGGGCAGAGAAGCCAGGCACAGTTTTTCTTAATGTTGTCGAAGATCAGCTAAGCAGTTTAAATAATTTGCATATTTTGGATTTATTTGACAGCTCCAAGTTGTACTTACTGTATTTAAGCACATAAACAAGGTGTACTACCATTTTACTTTTATTTGTTAAGTGTCAGTTTTTTCCCTTGTGTTTTGTTTCTTGTAAATACATTTTCTTAGCCTTTTCCTATCATTTTCTGATTAGTGGTGTAGGTCGCAATTGGGGCTGGGCTTCTGCTGGCAGCAGCATCCTCTCAGAGTTCGGGACACTTCACATGGAATTTGTACACCTCAGCTATCTGACTGGCAACCCTGTCTACTATGAAAAGGTTTGTTTTGTGCCTCTTTCTGATACACAGTTTAAGACTTGTGAAAATATAGATAAGATAGAAAAATGCATGTGTATCGATGTGGATGTACAACACATACTTACATCTTTCCTTAATATTTCTTTAAATGTAATTTAAAAAAATCAAAGGAATATTGAGAAGAAACCATGGTTACCTTTTGTTTCTTATTAAGGTTATGCATATTCGTAAGCTGCTTCAGAAAATGGACCGTCCTAATGGACTTTATCCAAACTACTTGAATCCAAGAACTGGGCGCTGGGGGCAGCGTAAGTATTTCTTTCATATAAATGGCAAGCTGAATTTGTTTCGTGTATGAATGTACATATGTATTTATCCATAAATTCACTTGAAACATCTTTCAAAACTCAATGTCATGATTTTAGTTACTTAGTAATCTTTATGGCTCTAGGCTCCAAGGTCAACATTTTGCACACTCTTAATTTCTTACTTCATGGCTATGATAATTTTAATTTGACATCTATATCTGAACTGGGCCTCTTGTGAATGCTTGAAATCATAATTTACTTCCAAAAAGAGTGAGCAATCTTGTTCAAATTATGATTTTAGGATTGTGCAGCTACAGCCGAGGTTATTCTGCAAAAGCCAAGTGATCCTGAAACAGGATTACTCCTGTTTTAATCATTAGAATTTAGCTAGGTTCTGAAGTGTTGTTATGCCTATCATTTTCTATTAGTCATGACAACATCAAAGCAGAGTCTAATTTTGTTGTCTTTTTTAAACCCATTTTTAAATCTGTTCACAATGTCCAGATTCAAGCCAATCAATTAGCTTCTCCCTATTAGTAACTTTTTTGCAGATCTGATTTAATAAACAGGTTAGGCGGTAGTTAGCTGGATCATCTAATTAAGGGGATTAAATGGAGATAAATTGATATTAAAAGATTTAGGCTGAGTATCCAGAAGCATTTCTTGCCAGTAGAACTATAGAGTGAAGAAGTATATCCAGAAAGTGGAATTCCCACTGGATGTTTTCAAATGGACTTTGAATGGTGATCTGTTGGGGACAGTTTAGAACAGGGGTCTCCAACTTTGGCAACTTTAAGCCTGGAGGACTACAACTCCCAGAAGTCCTCCAGGCTTAAAGTTGCCAAAGTTGGAGACCCCTAGTTTAGAAGATTTCTGTCCTGAACAAAGGTTTGGACTAAATGAGCATGAGATCACTTTCACCTCAATTTTATAACTATCGTTCTAACAAGACTCACCAAGTAAATCAATACTTTTCATATTTGTTATAGGAAAGGATGGTAGAAATAAAGTGCTTGTGGAAATACTGTACAATAATGCTATGGGGATGAAGTGTACGTGCCTATTAGACCAGATTTTATATGCACATATACATTTTAAGGATTTGAGATCAAAAATACGCTCTTTGACAAATAAATACCATTGTCCTTTATTGATGATTGAGGACACAGTACTTCAACATTCAATTTTTAGTAAACTTATTTTCCATTATTTGATGCTCTGTAAATTGTTTTAATGAAATGTTTTACTTTACTTTCATTGCACCATTCAGAAGATACCAGTGGAACACATCTTTTTACTAATGTAGTTTTGTAACATGCTGTTAAAATTGAAAGCATGCTCTCAATTGGAAGTGATTAAAGTGTTGGAACATAACTAGGGAAAAATTAGATTCACATCCATGGAAACTTCGTGAGTGACTTTGGGCCTGTTGCTCTAGCTCAGAGGGTGCCTGGGCAGCTGTAGGATTCAAATATTTTTACCACCAGTTCAATGGGTTTGGCTTGGTGGGCGTGCTTTGCACGTGTGCACACACTTTGCACTCACGCACCGAACATACACTTTGCGCAGGCTCAGAGGCATTTGTGTAGGCGCAGAGGCATTCTAACTCACCTCCTGCAAGTCTGTATGATCCCGGTCGCTTCAGCAGCTGCCGCGCGGCACTCTTCTGTGCCCTGCAAAGCAGCTGCACTTCAAATTCAGCAGATAAAGGTGAGTATGGGAGCCTGGGCAAGCGGGTGGGCCCAACACCAGAACCAGCAGAGCAACGGAGAGAACCGGTTTGGTCTCTGCTGCTCATTGATGCTACCGGCTCAGTAGAATCAGGACAAACCGGTAGAATACCACCACTGTGCCTGGTAGCTCCAAGTAAAGGCACCTTTAACTCAGATCAACTATTTGATGATTTGACTTAAGAATTTGCTCAGAATGGTAGGTTACAAAAATTATTCTCTATGTGAGTTGAATTTTATCTAGTTACAGAGTCCTGACTCTGTAGTTTCTGATCATTTTATTGAAAAGCTGGGAAATACTATAACACTTAGGCAAAGAGATTCCAGGCAAATCTATATATTACTAAAACTCTTGTGCCTGTAGCCCTTAACTGGGCAAAACAATGCATCATTGGATAAAACATTTTGATTAAAATACCTCAAATGGGCTGACTTACAGAATGCATCCAAAATCTAGGATCCATGCATGATTCCTATGGAATTGAAACTCAACAAATTTTATAAAACATTTTATAACAAAAAATTGTCATGCAGTATTTTATGATGAAATACAGAACATTTATTGTAGTCAACTTCTAATGTTTGACTGTGCCATATGGTTCAGCATAGGCTATTTCAAAGGAGATATAACCCCCTGAATTTTTAAGAACTTTTCAAGTATATTAGAAGTTCTGCCATTGTTGGAGACATTAAGGAACCTGGTAAGGAAGTACCTCTGAAACAATGACCCAGGTATCACGGTTTGTCTAGTTATAACAAAAGGAGAGCTTCATTCCTTACATTACTGGTGAAATATGAAAATATTTCTAAAACATTAGCTTTTTGAATTGAGGTGTGTGGATTTTGTAGTTGCAAATCACAATAATCTTTCATATTCACAGTTTTATATTTATACATACTCCCTATCTCTTTCTCTTGCAGATCACACATCCATGGGTGGTTTGGGAGACAGTTTTTATGAATACTTGTTGAAAGCTTGGTTGATGTCAGATAAGATGGATACGGAGGCAAGGAAAATGTATGATGATGCTATTGAGGTGATTATAGTGCATTAATTCCTACTTTCTCCAAGCAATTACTGATTGTATTTTTTCAAGAATCAGAATGAAAACAAAAATGCATCCTTAACTCAGTTCATCCTGTTCTCTTATTTGAAAATATTGTTTGAGGACTGAATACTCCATAAGCAGAAGAACTAAACATAAATATAGAAGTACAGGTAATCTGCGATTTATAAACCACAATTGAGCCTAAAAATTCTGTTGCATAGTGAGACAGTTGTTAAGTGAGTTTTGCCCCATTTTACAATTTTTCTTGCCACAGTTGTTAAGTGAATAACTGCAGTTGTTAAGTTAGTAAAAAGTTAGTTAAGGTCATTAAGTGGCTTCCCCATTGACTTTGCTAGTCAGAAGGTTGCAAAAGGTGATCACATGATCCTGGGACACTGCAACCATCATAAATATGAGTCAGTTGCCAAGTGGCTGGATTTTGATTACGTGACCATGGGAATGCTGCAATGGTCGTAAGTGTGAAAAACAGTGATAAATCGCTTTTTCAGTGCCATTGTAATTTCAAACGATCACTAAACGAACTATTGAAAATCGAGGACTATCTGAAAGACTTACTAGAGAAGAGCCTAATGCTGAGAAAGGTTGAGGACAAAAGAAGAAGGGGATGACAGAGAATGAGGTGGCTGGATTGAGTCACTGAAGCAGTAGGCGTGAGCTTAAATGGACTCCAGAAGATGGTAGAGGACAGGAACACCTGGAGGAACGTTGTCCATGGGGTCATGATGGGTTGGACACAACTTCGCAACTAACAACAACAATAACCATTTTTTCTTACAAAAGAAAATTATGCGGTCTTGTAAGTTATGCTGAAGAAAGTATGTGTCCCATAGTCATCTAGCTGAATGTAGATTGGTTATTTGGTTTGTTCTTGGCTATTACAGGCAAACAACTTCTCATTCTTACCTGAGTTATTTTATTATAATAGCATAGAATTATAGAACGTTAAAGTTAGAGGGGAGCAATAACAGAGTTCATCTATTTATTAAAATCCACTATTATTAACATCCCTGAGAAATGGTCAGCCAGATTAAGGTTCCTTAACCTCTGTTTAAATATCTCTTCTGAAGGAAAATCCAGCACTTTGCTGAGACAAAGTGTTCCATTGTTAAAAAGCTCTAATATTAGGATTTTTTTCTTATGTTCAACCAAAGTCTAATTTTCTAATTTAGATGCATTTAAATGTGAAAAAAGTCTACATGGTACCTATTTGAATCCTTAAAGACAGTTAAGTTCACTTAAATTTTGGGCTCAAATTGTGGTCATAATTGAGGACTATCTCTGGTTGTTTTTGTTTCTAATGCAGAACAATAAAACTTTTGATTGCATTCCAATTTTCTTTGTCCAGAAGCCAATTCCCATATGATTGATGTAAACATCTGAAAATATTAAAATTTAAGTTTACACATTTTTCAGTTGCAAAGTCATGTCTGACTCTTTGCAACTCCATGGACATTTCAGGCTCCTCTATCCTCCCGTCTCTCAGAGTTTGCCTAAATTCATGTTCAAATCTAAAATATACTTGTCTCTTATTTGTTTGTTAAATGAAACATACAAAGAAAAAAGTATATACAATTTACTTTTGTATATATACACACACCTTTAAAGGGTTTTGAGAAAAATTAGAAAATTGGGGGGGGGGGGGAATTATAAATAGGCATTGTGGTAGCTCCTCTTTTTCCCTCCATCCAGCCACTAATTGTAAGTTGGATATTTTTATACTTTAGGCATTATTACTCATTTCTGTTTGGATCATTTTAATTATTTTGAGACTTTCCCAGTTTTTTAACTTTTCTTGATACGTGGTTTTTTTTTTTCAAAATCCATAATCTAAGTGTCTTAGTTTGCCTTGCTATTCAAGTATTCCTGATTGAATTTGGTTCGATTTAAACTGAATTTATATCAATACTTTTTTGTGTTGTGTATGCTTCAATTTTAGCCTTCCAATGTTGCATTGACAACAAGGTTTCTTTTTCAATCTTGTGCCAGAATGAATCTTGCCGTTGTCACTATGTCTATTAATAAATCATGATGCAAAAATGTATCTAGAAAATATAATGAAAATATTTGTGATTTTAACTCATGATTTCTTTTCTGCATATTTTGGTAGTTTGGTATATTTCTCTCCAGTACTTTTTGTTTTTGTTTTTTTAACGTAACTACCACATATAACAAAACATTCTTTGCTTGTTGTGGCATTCCCAATATTAATTATTATATGATATATACATTTTGTTAATTGTTTTGTAATTGTTAATTAGTTAAAAAACATCTGTAGAACATTTTTGTACCAATTTTTACTTTTTATTTTTCCAATTATTTGCAAATACATTAACTTTGGTAGATTTCTTCCTTCATTAAAAAAAGTGTCTTTTCTGTGTCCAGCTGTGTCATATTTGCAGATGTAATCAGATCTTTCTTACTGTAATTATCATTGAAATAGAAACAGACTTTCTTTATAATATGATCCTTCAAATTCTTGTATTATTTTGTTTCTTTATACCACAAGTGTCCCTTGGCTAAGCCTGCTTCTTCTGTGGTAATATTGCCCCATTTTGCTATCTATGATGGATAGTAAGCACTGTAACGAATTTGAGATCAGAAAATGCTAATTCATGTTTCTTTTATGATTTGGATAATTTTGAATCTTACTGTTGTTTTTCTTATTGTAAATGTATTAATTATTCTATCCCAATTCTGCATTTTTTTAAATCTGAGGTTTGAATTGCTGCCATTTTAATAAGTATACTTTAAATAATAACATTTGTTTTTAAATGATAACCTGTCAATGATGTGTTTTATTTCTTGTCATAGTTTACTGTATTTCTTTTGAAATATGTGTTGGCTGCATCCTTCTCAGGGAATATTTTATTTAACTGACTTTTTCGTTATCTCATAGCCAGTATCTTTTTCTACAAAATTTTCTTCCTCAGAAATTAAGTGCCTTGCTATTCCTTTTCACTAATTTTTTATCTGGAAGAATAATCAAAAATTTTGATTACTTTCATCAGCTGCTGTATGGAGTTTTGTGGTTGATATGATAGTACTACAAAAATTGCATACTATTTCACATTTTATTTCTCTTCTCAAATTTTATTCCAGTTATCTATTTATCAGATTTTGCAATAAATCTTCTGAACAAAAGGGGAGAGTAGACACCTTTGCCTTGTGTTTTTGCTAATTGAAAAGTTTACGAAGAACAATTCATTCACTATAATATTTGCTGAATTAAATTATTTTTTAAAAGAAAATATCAATGGCGTAACTACGAAACAAAACATTTGGGATATAATGAAGGCAGTAATAAGAGGTATCACAATTTCTTACAATGCCAAGAGGAATAAAGAAAAATATGCTCAACAAAATAAATTGCAACAACAAATTAAGGAATTAGAAATGCAATTACAGAAGACCCCAAAGAATTCAACATTGCAAAATCAGATAATAATAACTAAACACAAATTGAATGTAATTGAACAAGAGAAAATGATTATAAATTTGAATATGACAAACCTACTTTGAGAATGCTAATAAGCCAGGAAGATGGTTAGCTTATAAATTAAAAAAAGAAAGAAAGAAAAGATACCAATTAATATATGGGAATGGTGACATACAACAAGAGATAGAACAAAAAAAAAAAGAAATTGTACATAAATACTTTGAAGAGTTATATAAAAAGGAAGAAATAAACGAGGACAGAATAAGAAATTATTTAGATGAAATTAAAGATAAAGAAATTGAGGAAGAAATGATAGAATCACTTAACAAAGATATAACCTGATCTGAACTGAAATCAGCAATAGAGAACCAAAAAAATAATAAAGGCCTGGGCCCAGATGGGATTCCGGGTGAGCTATATAAAATAATTGCAGAACAAATTGGACCTTTTATGATGGAAATTTTTAATGATGTATTATTGGCAGCCAAGATGCTGGACTCATGGAGGGGAGCACTGATTTTGTTGATCCCGAAGGAGGAACCTGAACCCAGATATATTAATAATTATAGACCGATTTCATTATTAAACACTGATTATAAAATATTTACCTCCATTATAGCTAATAGACTAAAAAGAATATTAAATTTATATATACATGAAGATCAAAATGGATTCCTCCCGACTAGACAGATTAGAAATAACTCAAGAACAGTATTAGATATTTTAGAAATTTATGAAGCCCATCCCGAGAAACAAATTGCACTTATGTTCTTAGATGCTGAAAAGGCCTTTGATAATTTAAATTGGCAATTTTTAATACAAAAAATATACAATATGAAATTAGGCACCAAATTTGAAAATATTATAACCACCATTTATGATACACAACAGGCCAATATTATAGTAAATGGGGAATATACCCGCCCAATAAAAATAGAAAAGGGAGTCAGACAAGGTTGCCCACTCTCGCCCCTGCTATTCTCACTATTAGTAAGAATTAGATAGAATTCAGAGATAAAAGGATTAAAGGTTAAAACAGAAGAATACAAATTGCAAGCATTTGCTGACGATATGGTTTTTTTTAATTGAGGAACCAATTGAAAGAGGACAAAAATTGATTAATGAATTAGAACAATTTGGAGCAGTAGCAGTAGCTCAAAATTAATAGGAAAAAAACAAAATTAATGACTAAAAAATTAACAGAAAAACAGAAAAAAGAATTAGAAGAAGTTATGGGAATACAAGTGACAAAGAAAGTTAAATATTTAGGAATATGGTTGACAGCACATTGTAAGGCACTTAAAGAAAACAATTATGATAAGTTGTTGCTACAGGTAAAGAAGGATTTAGAATTATGGGGCAGACTGCAACTCTCATTATTGGGCAGAATTGCTACCATCAAAATGAATATTCTCCCAAAATTCTTATATTTGTTTCAGATGATCCCAATTAAATTACACAATTTTTTTTTTTGAAGAACTTAATAAAATTACCGCTAAATTTATTTGGCAAGGGAAAAAACCCAGAATAAATTTAAAAGCAATGCAGGACATGAAGATCAGGGGAGGGTTGGCACTTCCAAATTGGGAATTGTATTATATAGCTGCCATTCTAGTATGGTTAAAAGATTGGGTGAATTTAAATAATAAGAGAATTTTATTCTTAGAAGGCCATGTTTTACAAAGGGCTTTTATGTTTTACAAACGCCTTTTTATGGGATGTAGGAAAAGTTAATCAGAAATATTTCCACAGACACTTAATTAGAGATTCATTATTAATTAATTGGAAAAAAATACGCAAAAAACACGACTTAAAAGTACCGATCTGGCTATCAACAATGGAGGCGATGATTCATCCAAACAATTTGGATATTTCTAGAATGATTAAATACAAAGATTTATTGAATATGCAAGGAAATTTGAAATCACATCAAGAACTCCAAGAGCGGGGATTTAAAATAGATCAATGTGTATACTTACAAATTCATAGTAGATATAAACAGGATAGGAAAGAATTTGGAATTAGCAATAAACCCCAACAACGTGATAAAATTTTATTGGGACCAGGAAAAAAGAATATAACTAAATTTTATAATTATTTATTAGAAGTAGAATTAGAAGAAGAAACAGTAAAAGGGAATATGATAGCCTGGAGTTGGAATGTAGGACGTAACGCATATATATTGTTTTATAGATGGCATCTTTCCCCCTTCGAGATTGGTGAAAATGTGCCCTAAAATGAGTCCAAAATGCTGGAAATGTAAAAAGAAAGAGGGAACCTTTTTTCACATGTGGTGGTCATGTATAGAAGCCCAAAAATACTGGAAGATAATTAGAAATTGGCTGGAAGATATCACAAAAGAACAGATCGAGTACAAACCAGAGTCCTTTCTGTTAGGGATTTTTGATAAGCAAATATCAAAAGAACAAAATACAATACATATACTAACAGCAGCCAGATTGACTTTTGCTCAATGTTGGAAGCATCCTCACATACCTACAAAGGAGATGATCATGCAAAAAAATTCAAATTGCGCAGAAATGGATAGATTAGTTTTAAAAAACAAAGAAACTTCAATATATTAGAATAGTTGGAATTATTGGTATAAGTGGTTAGAACAAAGATACATTTTATATCATAGGATAGTTAGAATAGGATAAATTTATGTGAGTGATGTACACATTTTTGCAAAGACAAAGTGTGCAGATATAGTAAAATTAAGGGAAGAAAAGATCTCACAAACTGTCGAAAATAAGAATGTTTTTAATTTTTTTCTGTTTTCTGTTTCCTTCTTCCTGCCCCTTTTTTCTCTTCTTTCTGCTTTTTATATATGTATGTGTTGTCGTGTTGTTTTTTGGTTGTAAAATTAATAAAATTTGTTTAAAAGAAAAATCATTCTGAATTATCAAAGGCTTTTTTCCACATTAAAATACTACTGATATTGTTTTTTCTTAATTTTGATAAATTATAGTACATTTGTGATAAATTTGCTGTTACTTTTCTGTTTCATTTGGAAATATAATGTATATGTATAATTTATCAAATGTACTTCCTCATACATTCAACTAGTGGAGTAGTTATTGAATTTTCAGTAGTAAAGAAATTGGTCTATATTACTGAGATTTATTCTGATTATTCCCTTCTTTGTATATTAATGTTAAATATGCTTCTTCCTGAATCTTTGGAGTTGTTTTTTATTTGATTCATTGCCTTTAGCAGTAGTTCTGCTAATTCTTTTAATTTTTTACCATACAGAGTTTTATTAATTTTAATTTTCTTTATTGCCTTTTCATATCTTGAATTGTTAATAATTTGCTTAAAATTTATCATTTTAAATAATTTTTAAAGATGTGATATATACTTCCAAATTACCTTTGTTCCTAAAATTTGCAAGTTCTTCTGTTATTTCTGATGTTATATCTAATAGTTTATTAGGTTTATTGCTGTTACCATCCTTTTTTCTTTCTCTTTCCTAACATGATATGCTTTCCTGGTTTACTTTCATTTTCAAAATAATTTTGTTTGCTACACTTTGTCTTCTTTTAGAGTTCTGCTTTTTCCAATAAATCTAAATGATGTTTTGATTTATTTAATTCTTTCAATGTTTTACTGATCACATTTGGTTTTATGAAACTGTTCAGATTTCTTTCTTTTGTTTTTTAATGGTAGTTTTAATCGACTATGTTCTTTTTTTCTGGTATGCTGCAAGCCTTTATTAAGATACTTCTTATATAAGCTTTACTTGACTCCCTTATTGTTGTCTCTTGTCATCCTTACAATCATATTTATTTAATTAAAAATATTTTTGTAATATACTTTCTTGAAATAACATTTTTTATCCTCTAACAAATAATTTTTCTCCTTGAAAGCAAGGTATTAAAATCAGAGCATGGTCTGTGCATATCATTGAGCAGATGTATTTTTCTTTATTGATAGAGAGTATGAGAGCTTTAGCTGATACATCTTCTTAATCATTAACTCTTCTATTTGTCAATTTTTAACTCTTAATCAAAAACCTTTCTGCAGTATCTTGAACTCCAAGATAATGTGATTACCTCTTCCTATGGTTCTCACTACATTTACCTGTTCAATCAGCTCGCTCTTCTTTTTAAGATCAGCTCTAGAGAGCCATTTTTTCTTGTTTTTGTTTTCGTCTTCTGCATTATGGAACAAACAGGCAGTAAGGTCACCAAGGAATGTTTAGGACATTACTGTCTTTGCTATCCATCAAACAGATGTCCAGGCAATGGAAGATTCCCATCATTCCCATAGCTCTTATCCTTGAATATTCCTCAGTGTGGTTCAGGAGACATTTTCTAGATCTTCTGCCTGGCTTCATAGTCTATAATTTACTTCCACAATAAAATCTTTATTTCTTTCCCTTCTTTGTAGTTTTACCTAAACATTCTTACCTGGACTCATGCTAAAATTTGTGGAACCCAGTGTGTGTGTGTGCATATACATCACATATAATGCCAGAGAATCGAGATAATAATTTTAGGCAGTCTTTTCTTTGCCTGATCTTTCCTCACAGCTATTGTGATCTTATTGCTTTTGTTGTGTATAAGACCAAATGGTTTACTTTCTTGAAATCTCTTCCTCTTCAGTCTCTCTGCTCTGGGAGAGATTGCCTACAGAAATCACTTGCTCTTTGGCTTTCTTTTACTTTCTGAAAGACTTTTTAGTTCTGTTCACTTACTCATATACTATGAGTCCACTCTAAGAATTCCACATCTTCCATAATTTAGAACAATGGGTTTGTACCTCATTTACCTTATCTTCCAAGAAGGCAGTTAGTCTTCATTTGCACCCATATCGCTGTAATCTTTAGGGAGAAAATGAAGATATGTTAATTCCCCGACCAAATTAAAAGAACAATTTTGATGATTTCCATGTTGCTGAGATGAACGTGTTAGAAGAAAATCTGCTCTGTTCTGTGGCCGGGTAAATGAGCACAGGATGCCTGCGTGAAGTGGAGGTAGAGTTTAGTTTATAGCAAAGTAAATGCATAAATCAGCTGACAAAGGTGGCCACAAGATCAGAACACAGAGAGTAGTAGAGTATTTATAGTAATAATGACCTTGATTGTGCATTAGTTATGCAAAGTGAGGTGTTCATGATCTAGGGATGTCCAGAGAGAAAAGTCTTTCGCCCATGTGGGTGTGATGATCTTAGATGTGTAGATTTTTTTTTCTTAGGTGTAGAATTTTATGACAGGTCTGGCATTGGAGTTTTGGATAAGGTGTCTGGTCTATGAAAAGTATGTTGTAATAAAAGATTTCTCTTATCTTGAGGGGATTTTGATTCATGATTATTTTGCCTATGAGTTTCTGAAGGGACTGATTAATCAATTGCAGCCCAAGTGTCAATGCTGGTGGAAAAGTTTAAGTGGCAACTTTGTATCTTTATTTTGAGGTTGCTGGAGGATCAGGAATGGTTGAGATTGATGTCTGGCTTGGCTAGCAGAGATATCATGGAGGAGGTTCTTACCTTCCAACAAACAGTAAACACATACCCACAAAATTGATGTCTACTCCTGACTTTTTCAGTTAATGAAGTCAAGGGGAGGTGCTTTTTGCGTTTGTTTCTTTGTGTAAATCACAAAACTCTTGCTTGCTTTCTCTTCTCACTTGCTCAAGGAACCTAATAACAGAAAACTGCATCAAAGTTTTATTTTATGGAATGTTTGGTCATAGCCAAGGAAGAAAAGGCAGTTTGACAGTAATTTGTGCAGTTATTAACAATGTGAGAAAGCCAGGAGTATTTCTCTCTGGCCATTGACTAAAGTACTATAATACAACTGACGTTCACTTTATAATTGCATAAGAACCCACTAATGGTACAAAAGTCTGCCTTAACAAAGATTCAGAGAGGTAGGGAAATTAGGACAAGGTGTGAACTGTCTGAACTAAGTGAATTATTCAGTCTGTTGCCATTTCTCAGTTGACATGAAGAAAAGTTGTGTCCAAAATAGTTCTAATTGTAAAACTGGAGCAAAGAGTGGAAGAATGAAGGCAACATTTTCTCAGTAGTGAACATCACTTTTCCATGTGGAAAGTATAGAAGAAGCTCAGTGCTTAACTCTTCTGTGAAAATTTTTACAGTTTCTTTTTCTTTCCCCGCTTCTCTTTCAATGGAAAGAGTGGGAAATAGAGCAACTGTACAGTTCTTGCTTTGTTCTGTAATTTCATGAGATCTGGTGTGTTGGAGGAGGAATATTAAGAGGAATGAAAAGATGTTTTGACCTGTCATGGTAATTAAAGTTGTGTATTTCCACTGCAGGCCATAGAGAAGCACCTTATCAGAAAGTCTAATGGGGGCCTAACTTTTATTGGGGAATGGAAAAATGGGCACCTTGAGAGAAAGATGGGCCATCTCACATGCTTTGCTGGGGGAATGTTTGCCCTTGGAGCTGATGGTTCCCGAGATGAGAAGGCTGGACATTATCTACAACTTGGAGCAGAAATTGCACATACATGCCATGAATCCTATGACAGGACAAGTAAGTATCCTTGCCTATCTTAGGTATTGACTGTGTTTTCCTTGAGACTTGCTTTTGCAGTTGCTATAAGGTACAGTTGAAGCAGAATTCTGTAAAGAGAAGGTTACAACTCCTAAATGAACTATTTTTGTTTAAATAAGAAATATGTTGCTGGATGTATTGAATATAATTCTCATCCCCCACAACCCCTCATAAAACCCTGCACCATTTCTCTTTTCAACTAACTGTGAGAAAGCCAACAAATGCTGTGAGTATAGCCAACAATAATTTCCTGTAACAAGAGAAGCCAGAATACTAGGAAATTTTTTCCTTTTAGTTTCAGATCATTTCCCTGGGTCTTGCTGCCTCTTCTTGCTTTCACTGAATTCCTTTTCTGCCTGTTTCCCACAGCGTCACACAGGAAGAAAAGCAGAGTGTAAATCTTAGTAATCTATATGCTTACTGCAGTAGACTATAGGCTTTGCAATGAAATAACATTTTACACAACTTAGTAGCGAACTCAAACCCTGTGACTAAGTAATCTCTTCATACACTCGAGACATCATCAACTCCTCCTTTTTTAGGGGGTATCTTTTGCAAGATAGGCTTTCTGAAGGTAAGATAAAATAAGATAAATTTGTTGATGATATTTTTATTTGCATTGGGATACATATAATCTATACATGACTCGTATATTTTTCAAAAAATATTTTGATATAAATTTAACAAATTTATTTGCACAAAAATCTTATATAAATATAGGTAGATGATCTTTAATTACCCATGAAAGACTTGTACAACTTTTCTGCTCTATCTGAATATAGAATGTATTTGTCAGGTTAGGTAAAAGCAAGAGTCTTCAAACTTGGCAAGTTTAAGACTTGTGGACTTCAACTCCCAGAATTCCTGAGCTAACATGACTGGAGAAGGAATTCTTGGAGTTGAAGTCTACAAGTCCTAAAGCTACCAAGTTTGAAGACCCCTGAGTAAAAATAAAAAAGACCTAAGCAGTATCTTGCATAAAAAATGCATGATGAGTTTGCCTTACTATTTCATGTAGATATTTTGTTTCCTATAGAAGCTATTTGGATAGGTAGAAAAGCCTATAGTTCAAAAGGAACTGGAAATTTTTGTTGGAAGAAAGTTCTGGGTTCAAATCCATACTGGGTCATTTTAAAGAACACATGGGGCAAGTTGCATAGACCAGAGACAGAGTTTATTTTGACAATATATACAGGACAGTAATCAAAAGGTAAGCTATGACATCACTATGACATCAGAGTAGTGATATTTATAGTAATGGCTTTGATTGTAAGGTGTGTAGTTATATGAACTGAGATGGTTTTGCCTGTGGAATTGATTTGGAGTGGGGGGTAACAAGGTGGCACATGGGTATTTTCATCCAACAGGTTCACTGTGATTGTCTTGTCTGTCTCTGTTGGTTAATGTTAGTAACTAACCTTAAAAAAACAGGCCCCTCATGATGTGATGTTAAATCCACAACCTCACCAGGAGCAAAAGCTTGACTTTAGGATAAAATAGTAGACATTGCCTCAACAATATGATGCAAGGATCTAGTTTGTGGCCCTTGCCCTCATTCCCAACCCCACTAGCTCTTTCAAAGATGAAAAGACTGTTGCTAGCTTTGATACTATGACATCTCCTTGAATTGAATCGTGAAATTGCCAAGAAAATATGCTAATGAAGAGAGACAGTGAAACCTATATTTCACTACCCAAGATTTCAAATAAGAGAAGTTCCAGTATCTCTTTTAGCAATTAAATTCTGGGAAGAGAAGGTATGGAAAGTGAGGTTGGCCTCTCCAACCCAGACAACTAACGTAATATTTTGCTTTTTTAGGAGACAAGAAGGGGATATTTAGGGTTCCACTCAGTAGGCCCAAATTTCAGAGTTTGAAAGGAGCCATATAGTGAAACTGATATACTTTGGGAATAAGTGATAAGTTGCTCACTCCTTCATAAAAGTTCTATAGACATAATCACTTTTGTTATACAGTGCCAATTTTTTTCAAGGTTGTGGACAGAAAACAAACAATATATGAATATAAAACAGCAGTGAATTCTCTGTTTACTTATTGTTCCCTAAGATATGAATCTTATGTTAAATACTTCTTAAATATTCCACAACCATGCATATACTCAACATTCTGAAATGAATTTAGATTTCTGTCAAGCTGTTACAGACTTGACCAGATTCATAAGAAGTATCACAACTACTTCTGGAATCATTAAAAGCATATATTACTGTTTCTTTTAGAATAGCATTGTTGAACTTAGAAGTTACATAAGAAGTTGCTGCATTGATTTTCTTCATTTTCCTTTGCAGCTTTAAAACTGGGGCCTGAAGCTTTCAAATTTGATGGAGGTTTAGAGGCAGTAGCAGTGCGGCAAAATGAAAAATACTACATATTAAGACCGGAGGTGATTGAGACATACTGGTATATGTGGCGATTCACACATGATCCTAAGTACAGACAGTGGGGCTGGGAGGCAGCACAGGTAAATATTAACTAGCCTTCTAAAAAAAACCTCACAGAGTTTCCCTGCCAACCTTCATATTGTGTATAGTAAGAAATCAAAAACCATGATGGTATTTTTTTCCCCTAGATGGTTCCTTCTTTGCTGGTAGCCACCTAAGGAAAAATGGCTTTTTAAAAAATCTGATGACTGAGAATATTGGGGAAAAAGACTTCTAATTTCCAGTTTCTAATGTTATCTTCAGAATGTTTTTATCTTACATTTAGACTTTTAAAATAGATTTAAAGTTTGCCTTACAATAATGCATTCAGTTGTAAAATAAGGATTTTAATGAAAATCTAATTAAAAATTAGATTTTTTTTTCATGGAGGCTTGTTCACGATGTAACTTAGCAGCTGCACCACAAGAAGAGAGTCTGCTTCAAGGCTTTTCCAAGAAGGACAGCCAGGATCCAATTTTCCTCACAATCAGAAGTAGTGTGCCAAATAGAGGCTGCTTTGTAAAAAAAGGGTTTGCATGTATTTTGAAACTTTCTTGATAGGAATAGTGCATTCTAACAGAGCATGCTGGCTGGGAAATTCTGGGAGTTGAAATCTATATGGTTGAGAAACACTTTAATAGAGGGACTTTGGACTTCTTGTTATTGAAGAAGCTTCTCTGTTTATAAAAGGGCTATTTTAAATTCCAGTTAATCTTCTTATAGCTCTAATAGTTTAATAACTTTGGAAAAGAAATGCTTCAAGAATTTTTGAAAAAATATGAATAATCAAGTTTGAGAAGGAAACATGCCAGGGCACAACACCTAGATTTTCCCCCAATTCCAACCTCTTTTATAATAGCTCTGCTCTGGCCCCCACCAATGAAAAGAAAGAGGGAGGAAACTGGGAATGAAAGTGTAGTTAACATTCCAGGCAATTATTTATGTTCCATGGACATGCATTGGGGGATTATTTTTCTTGGATTATTTTTCTCTGTAGCTCATAGCTGGATTTGGCCATTTTCAGAATTTTATCATCTTTATGCTTCTCCCTATATGTCAAATTTAATCTCAGTTCTGTCTCATTTTCAGAAAGTTATTCTGTTGCTAGACAAATAGTCAAAACTAGTTTATTTAATTTCTTTCCGGACTTATTGGTTGTCTCGTATAAAGACTCAAACATACAAATATGGGAAAATAGAAACATTAATTTTGCCCGGTCTCATTTTATAAAGGAATAGTTATTTATTTTATGACTATTTTTACCACCCACATTAAGTGAATCGCATGGTTGTTGAGTGTATCACAAGATTGATAAGCAAATCTGGTTTCCCTTATTGGCTTTGCTTTTAGCTGGGAAGATTGCAAATTGTGATCACATGATTACAAGGCATTTCAACCATTGTAATGCAAGCTGGTTGCCAAAGTTGTGATTATGTGACTGTGGATTGGTGGTGCAAAGGCCTTAACTACAAGGATGGAGTATAAGTCACTGTTTCCAAGGCCATTGTAATTTTGAACTGTCATTGAACAGTCAAGAAATACCTGTAGACATTTTGGCAATAACATTTTTGTTATATCATGTAATTGTAACTCTCTAGTGTAAACTCTACTCCACTGTTCTGCTTTCATTTCTAAGTATATAATATCTACATAATTTGAATGTGTGTCAGCTACATCCAATTTTGAATTGCTGGCTAATAAAGCTATTCATTCTGTTTGTTCCACTTAAGGCCATTGATAAGTACTGTCGAGTGAGTGGTGGATTTTCTGGGGTCAAGGATGTCTACTCTTCAGCTCCTACATATGATGATGTACAACAAAGTTTCTTTCTTGCTGAAACTCTAAAGTAAGTAGATTTTTTTCTCTTTGATATTTGTTTCAGCAACCTTATAAATTTAGTAAATTTAAAGAAATATTCAGCACTTATATATTAATATGAATATTATAGAAAATAGATTTTTATATTTATAAAATACATGTGCCTGCTAGGAAAATGGCTGTGTTAAATGACTATAAACCGTTGGATATTACCACTGCTGGAGATTTTATCCCACCAAGCTGCCAATGCATATGACTACAGTCTTGTTATTTTTTTTCTTTTTTTTCCCCTCCTAAATTAAAGGAATTCTAGTCTATTCTGTAACACTTGTAAAAGGGAGCCCTTTATCCTGTGTATCTGTGAGAATGCCATCAGCTGTTTCAGGGTGTGAATGAGATGGTATCAAATGTATTGGCTCTATTTCATAATATCACACATTGAAATTGCCTACATGAATATAGTGAAAACACAGATATTGCAATTGTGCCAAAAGGGAGTGAAGGGGAAATTGTGCAAGTGTGCAGAATTTAGGAATTCTTGAAAAGTTATTTGGAATTTAGTATGTTGCAAAACAGGAGAATTTAAGAAAAAGCTTGCTCCACCAACCAAGAGTTTACAAATGGTGACACAAGAATGCGATCTCATTGACAGATTGTAGATGTTCGTTATAAATGAAGAACCTTTTTGGTCGTGTGGATCGTGATTGTTTATAACTTAGTGTACTTTTACAAATGCTTTAAATCTTCATCAGTAACTATTAGTGGAATATTTAGTATACTTACAATGCATGAATGATAAGGCATCTTATTTAAAGGGAAAATGAATGTATTTTAATTATATTTGTATCTAATTAGACGATATGCATTATTTTATACTCTGGCGTTAATGAATTTGAATAGTCAACAGTGGAATCTGTGTCCTGATGCCATCAACATAATTTTCTTGACCATCCACCCCTCCTGGGCACACCTGTCTTCTCTCTTCTCAGATGGCTGATGGGAGGAGATAGTGAAAGAAAACAGAAAATAGCCCTGTTGCACAAGCAGACCTCTGGTCATGCAGTGTTTAATGTAGTCTCAATGGTATCTTTTGTGTATCATGACAAATCTTGTTTCTCTTACTTTGCAGGTATTTATATCTGCTCTTCTCCAATGATGATCTCTTACCTTTGGAACACTGGGTTTTTAACACAGAAGCTCACCCCCTGCCAGTTTTACGTCTAGCCAATACGACACTTTCAGGAAATAATGCATATCGATAAAAACTATTCCAGAAAAAGGACAGAACAATCTACATTAGCTGTGTTTTGTTTACATGGACCACTTCAGATTTCAGGCTTGAGAGAAGACTTATGTGTGTTTAAATAAGACCTTGAGAATTATGAGAGAAGTACTGCGCTCTTCAGCATGTAGATAATTCAAAAATTCAATTTTACATGACCAAAACAATTTGTGCAGTATATGGCAGGAAAAAACCTTGTATATTTGCAACAGAGAAAGTGGCGCATGATTTTGAAGGATTGAAAGGCTGAAGTTAATATACTAGCCACAGGAACAAGCTGCAACTATTGAGATTGACCATTGTAGTAAATATTGTCCTGCCCAAATAATGTGGATTCCTCATAGTTTATCATTTGCTTTCCCTCACCCCCCCCCCACTTGGTGGCATGAGCAAAGCAATGCAAGGCAACAAAAGTGCACTAATAGCACCCAGATTTCAATTTCTTTGACTGCTATTTTGAAATGTCTAAACATCTTCATCAGTCTGTTCAGACTGGCAACCAATCCCAGTGCCTCTGAGACCCTTGCCTCTTTTTATTATCAATAATGATGTGCATCGACCATTTGTTCTTCTTGTTCATGAGTAAATGGATTAGGGAAAAGATCAGCAACTTATTTCAATCTGTCACTTTAGGATATGGAAATCTTCATTCAGTGCAGAGGTTTTTTTGCACCATCATGACAAAATTGCCTGATGTTTATCATTTGGCCAAGATTTCTTTCAACTAAGTTGCAATAACTAACATTTGTCTATGAATCCTGGAGTTTCACAAGGATCTCACTCTTTTTATTTGTACAGTATTCAAAAAGTGTAGAATAATCCTGTAAAGAGACATTCTTTACCAATTTTAAATCCTGTGATTAAGACTCACCTGGGTATAATGGTGCTTCTTTAGAGATCTTTTGTAAAAGCTGGAGTTGGCAGAGGAGTTTTTCAGCCTGCACACCTTATAATCTTTGAAAAGCTGAAATCTGGTTATTTGATCTTCAAGTATCTGGAAACAATATCACGCAAGACAACAGAGAACACATCAAAATGAATTTGAAAGTAAAATTTATTTTGCAATACATTTTTGTCTACTACGGTAGATATCACAGACAACACTTTGGGATAAAAATAGCTTTTTCAAAACTTAAAAATGGATCTTTCAATGAGTTCCCCACTTCTGTTAAAGAAAAAGACTTAAGCATAATTTTTTTCTGGCAGGATATATAAAATATGTGAATATTATTTATGTATATTGGAATCAAAATTCTTGATGAATACAGATAACACATCTTTATTATTATTGTTGTTGGTATGATTCCTTTTTAAAAATACTAAAGTTTAAAAGGCTGGTTGGAGCAGCCTTTGTTGACCAAGTTTTCCTATTGGCATTTTGCCATATCTTTAAAGATATAACAATTCAATTATTGAGAAAGATAATTTAATGCATGTTGCATATTGCAGTCCCAGTGAGAAGATTGATGCTTTCAGTAAGCACTGCTTACTGCAAGTGTGGTGCAGGTGAGTCTGGGAATCTGCCCAGCCCAAATTTTTTTGCATTCCACTGTGAAATTCATATTCTACATGTTTCTGGCCCACTTAGTTGCAGAGGTAAATTTAAAACAGTATTGGAATCTTTGTGGGCCAATTGTCATGAGCATATCCAAAATGAATTCCAGATATCAGGACACTGAAATTCACCTGTCTTGGGTTCTGGCGTTCATTTTACTGTTCTCCATCATCATTTTACACATACTCATATCCAGGCTCTTCTCTCTTCCTCTTCTCAAAACCAGTATTCTAAAATAAGTTTTTAAACCAATCTCACATGCAGCTTGAAACATTATTACAGGGTTGTAGAATTTGAAATAAATTTTAGTACTGCTGGGTCTTGAATTGAATTATAAGATGGAAACTGATGTTACTTATATTTATTCATATAAGCATAGTATTTTTAGTAAAATCTGCAACAAATTTATACATAATATAATTATATAAAAATATCTGCTGAAAAATAATATACCATCGGCGACTAAAAGTTCTCAACTCATGGAATGAAAATTGGCTTGAAATTCAATGAAAATGTTTCAGCTACATTCTGTGAATGGAAATAATGGATAAAACATAATAGGTTTGGATCATTGTGTTTGAAATATTACATTTTTTTCCTTTCCTTTAAATACAAATTAATATTTCTTTTTTCCACTTTAGATAGACCTATATGTTGTAAGCAGTGCAATATTGTCTTAAGAATTATAACAGAATTCTTAAACCTTGTGCATAATAGTATTATTCTGATGACCAGTCAATCTTTCCTTGCTTTACTTCCAAAGTTGTTTTTCCAGACCACGGTGCATTTATTGCACCAGTTTTCATGTTGCTCTTTTTCTCCTTCCCTTGCTGGTTATTAATATGCAAGAATGCAGTGATTATAACACATGCAATTAAAACATGAATGTTTTCTTTCTGGGCTACTGCAGGAGAATGATAATTTTAAGTTTATTACATTTCTACATTATGTGTTAAGATTTTACACTTTCTTCTGGAGCGTTTTAAATCTAAAAAGTATTAGAAATTAATAAACAAAACTGCAAGATATAATGGCTCCTGATAATCAGAAATAATAACCACAATGTGTTCAAGAAGCAGGCACATTTTCTCTTTTTTTAAAAAAAGAAATTGTCTGAAGAAAGGAAGCCCAAAAAAGGATATTGTTCACAATCTGCCTTCATTGACAGGAAAGGTCACAAATTCCTAGTTCAACCTATATCCTTGGATATAAATTGTTCCTTAATTATAAGTAAATAGCCATCTTCCACAAGCATTATGGATTATTCTTGTCAACCCAAAGAAATGTGTGACAGAAATTCTGTGAAGTGTCATGAGCTTCCCTCAACAGGATCATTCTCCCAAAACAGAACAGTATGATGACTCCAAACACTGAACAGAATAGAAGCAAAGAAACATTGATCAAAAGTGGGCAAATCTGGTAGGGCTAGGAAGACAGAAATTCAAGAGAGAGAAAAATGAATTCTAGAAGCCATGGTCTGTATGATTTCCCAATTTTCGTTAATTCAAGGAGTATAATCAGATTTGTTGATTTGATTTCAAAATATATACAGTTTAATTAAGTTGTCAGAAAGGAATCTTGGAAAGATAATTTGAACACCTCAAAGTGTCTTTTTGCTTAGTTAATCATTGTATTCAGGTGCAAACACTGCAAGGAGGGAAAAAAAGATCCAAACTGAAAACTCTAGCTAAGCATTCATCCACATCATCTAAAATTAAAAGTTCTCCAAGTTGTCAGGGTCATATGGACTTCACCATCCTTTTTGGCAAAGCCAAAGACTTTGACATCTACTCAGGATTGGCATTGCTGGCCACTTTCCAAGATCCGGTTATTCAGGGAATCTTTTGTCAACTTCCACAACTAGGGACTGTGCTGCAGTCCTTTCTTGCTTTTCCCAATTCTACTGCCCTCTACCTGACAGGGCAACGAATGAAAAATGGGCCATTGTGGATTAGGTCTAAACGAGAATGCAAGTGAATGTGCAGAAGCAGTAACAAAGAAGTGGCAACTCAAGGACAAGGGCTGGTGCCTAGGGGCTCTCCAGGTAAACACTACATTTATTTATGCTTATGTTCAGTTATGGGTTATTCCATCAACAGAGCAGACAGTGGGAAAAGAAAACAGCTTATGACATAATGGAGTACTGTATAAGCAGAATATGGGTTGACTGCAAGAGAAAATTGCTATTTTCAGCAGCATTCCAACATCTGTCACAATATATATTACATCAGAGGATGACTACTGGGCTAAATAAAAATAAACCTTTTGAGAGTTGGAAGTGATATAAGACCCAATAGTATAGGTAAATAATTCAGTTATTCATAAACAGGAAAGTTCAAAGTGATTAAGAATGTAATTAAGAGCCCTTCAATTTACTTATAATTTTATGGCTATGTTCTGAAAATCAGAAGTGGGATGAAACGTCAAGTTCTAAGAATTATTTAAAAAATTAATTGGAATTTAATAATTTAAGAAAATTTTTGTTCCATTGAAGAAAAAAAGATTTTCTATAATTGCTAGGAAGTTGAGCTTTGCTCTGCTTACTCTATTCCCATTTGTGCTTTTTAAAATCAGAATTATGGAGAAATACTATAATATTCTTATTCCTCTTTTGCTGTGTTCAGAAGAATAAGAAAAAACCTGGAGGAGAGAGATCACATGTATGTCTGCAAATATCCCAAAATAGATGTATATACCATGGAGAAAGGTTGAATAATTCAACCTCATTAATACTTTTTTTATTTTAATATAATTTGAGTTATGACCTACTTACAAATTTAATTTTACATTCTGATCTGTTTCAAAGTAAATATAATACTATAGTC
The DNA here is from genome assembly GCA_015471245.1 of Laticauda colubrina. NCBI lineage: Eukaryota > Metazoa > Chordata > Lepidosauria > Squamata > Elapidae > Laticauda > Laticauda colubrina. The sequence continues at coordinate 7,337,648 of BLBF01000004.1, read as the reverse complement.
AAATGGATTCAGTTGGCTGAATGACTGCACTGAGGAGTGCTTATGGGCTCCATTTCAGCTTAAAGGAAATATTAAATAGGATGCCAATAGGCTCGATGCTAGGCCTCCATAGTTCAACATTTTGATGAATAACTTTTATGAGGAAATCGATGGGCTACTTACTCAGTTTGCAGGTGGCAGAAAGCTGGGTGAGGTTCATAATATTTTAGATGAAAGAGAAAATTCAGCAAGATGTTATACCACAAACTATATGAACAGGATGGAATTTAATAAGCAGAACTGCAAAATTCTGCAGCAGGTTAGGAAAAATGTAAGGCCCAAATATAGGACAGAGGAAACCCTGGTGGGGGGGGGGGCAAGAGAGCATACAAAAGGAATTTTTGGTGACCATAAATTAAACATGAGCCAGATGTGTGATTGAGTTGTGAAAAAAGGCTGATGCAGTAACAGATATATAGAGTTCAAGGCGGTAGCCGTAATTGTTCCTCAGTACTCAGCCCTGGTCAGGTTTCATTCAGAGAACTGTGCCCAATATTGCGATTCCATGTTTTGTTTTTGTTTTTTTACAAAATAAGAGTTTGTATTATTCATGGCTTTGGCGGACTCATTTCTCACACTGCTTCAGAATTTAGGAGAAGTGAAGAAATTTTTTTAAAAAATTAATACATTGATTGTTTGCCATTCAATAAGGTAAAAATACAAAATTATTAGCAACAGTTGGATTTGAGGCCATATATAACATGAGAATAATGCACTTTAAATAATTTACAGTGCATTGATATTTTTGCTGCAGTCTGATTTCTCTAAATTGTTATAGGATGTTAAATTTTGTTTTCAGAAAGAAAAAAGATGTTAACAGAAACAAGGCCCCATGCCATGCCTGCAATTTCCAATCATTGTTTTTAAGTTGACTGACCCAAGAATGTAACCGGAACACTTAGTATCATTGTTTCTGTAGGGCGAACCTATGGCATGCGTGCCGGTAGTGGCACTCAGTCATCTCTGCATGCACGGGAGCCATTGCCCCAGCTCAGTTCTACTGCGCGTGTGCGCGCGCCTCCCAACAGCCGGCTGATTTTCAAGTATCTGCCACGCATTTTCTTCCTTCAGTCTTTTAAAATTGATTTTTTAAAAACATTTACAGTAACAGAAAAAGGAAGAATGCAGCCAGAATATTTTTTTAAAAACTTGACTCGTTTAACAAAAACATGATGCTTGTTTTAATATCTGCAGATGAACAATTTCTACATTTACATGTTGTGTTGGATACAATCCTTTTGAGACAACAAAGACCCCCACTTTTTTTTTTGAAATATTGCAGTTAGGCTTCAATATGTATTCAATATAAATACTTTTGAATATCTTGCCCAGTTATTTTTCATTCAAACACAGGACAACACAACAGAAAAAAGGCTCCCCTGTTCTCTAGTGTGAATATTTTTTAATACTGGGCATTTGGCAACAAGCTATACAACCTGGCTCCATGGTGGTGAACCTATGGCACGTGTGCCAGAAGTGACTTGCAGTCATTTCTGCTGGCACGTGAGTTCTACTGCGCATGCGCGTGCACCTTCCAGAAGCCAGATTTTCGGGTATTTGCCACGCATGTATGGGGGGGGAATGCATGTGGGAGACGCGCGCATTCACAGGGGGAGCACGGGGGATCCTGTGTGTATGCCCAGGCGGCAGGGGGAGCACGCGGGGGTGTGGCACGTACATTGCATTATGGGTGCATATGTGCACACGTACATTTTAGGCACGCAATGACAAAAAGGTTAGCCATCACTGACCTGGCTCATTCTTGAGATGTATAAAGCAGCAATGGAACTATTGATCAGTTCTGGTATTTGGTACACTGTGTGATCCTCTCTGCATCCCCATCCTGGTTGAATTATCCCAAATCATGTAAAAGTGTTTTTTCTTTGAGTAACAACAAATCACTACCCTTTCACAACAGATAAATTTAAATTGACTTAAAGACTGCCACATGTACTAAAAATATTTTAAAACCTTCCTAAATCTTCCTATTAAGATGAAAAAGGATGAAATTACCAGTGTTAATTTATTGAAATGATGTAGACCTTGATTTATGATCATTCAGCACTTAGCGTGCTGAAGGGAGGGTCTTACAACTGGCCCTAGTGTGATAAGCCTTTTTGATAAGCGCTTTTGGGCAATAAAGGAAAAAGTTTGGGAAGCTTTTGAGTTCAGTGGAGCTCCCTCTCTCCATAAATACATTTAAAATTGTTACCTTCAACAGTGGAATTCATAATGAAAGCTAGCTGATTAGTCTGCTTATTTCTCTCCTGCTTTTTTGTGGGGGGTTGGGCTAGATGACCTACAAGGTCCCTGTTCTATATGTAAATTGGGTGACTCCAAATCTGCAAACCTGATTGGTCAAATAAACTAAGCATTGGATTGGTTCACTAGGAACCAATCCAAAGAGCTGCTGAAAGGCGACAAATTTAAGCAACTGCCATTGGCTACAAGCAGGCAAGCCAGCCTGTATAAAAGGCTGGCCTCGGCTTCAGCCAAGTGTTCCTATTTACTGACTAGTTAAAGAATAAAGCATTTGTTGTTGGAACCCGGTCTACCTCTTGTGTTTTCCGAACAAAACAGTCCCTTCCAACTCTGATTATCTGTATCTTCTCCAAAGTCCTCATTTTTCTTGTGGACTAGTTAAAGATGCAAGACTCAGCTTTGTTACCTGGGAAACCCTGGGCTGTTTCTAAGTTGGCAATCTATGTGCTTAATATGTCAGGATTTAAAAAAGAATGTACATTAAATTGGTTTTACACGGATGTGTTTCATACGGCCTTATTTTATTTGGCAAAAGAGAGGGCACAGGAAATGTAGATGGGACTTCATTTAATTGGTGAAGGAATCCTCAGTCTCTCTATTAAACCCAGATTCCTCAAAAAGAATGAAGAAATATTCGAAGTTCCTTTTTGAAAATCCTTGTACTCTTATCACAGAAGAGTTGATATTTCATATGAAATAGCCAACCTTAGTTTATTCAGGTTTGAATCTAAAAAAAAACCCTCAGGAAAAAAAATATTTTTTTCTTTTTTAAATGGAGAAACACTGGGAAAAAACTATTGTGTTTTTTTCCACTTTCCTACAAAATATGGGTGGAATATTTTTAAATAAACAGTAAGATGTGCAGCGTACAAAATTTAATGTTATAAAACTGAATATGCTGCTAATCTTACTCTGCATGCATTTTATTTTGCAAGCCACGAAATGCGAGTTTAGCCAGCTTTTTTTTAAGATCACTTTTCATTTGGCAACAGTTAATTGAAAGGGTTTATTGCATAGGAGGATCCAGTAGTTTGTATTACAAAGTCATTTGTAGATGACTTGGGTAAAAGAAAGGCTATAATCTTATAAATAATATATTAAAAACTTGAAATAAGAGCAAGTGAACACAACTGGTTTTATTTCTAAGTCAGGAAAGAACTGTGCTGTTAACTACAGGTATTAATAAATCCCTTATACATAACTCCTCTCTTCTGAATAAACTTTAAAACATTATTTTTTAGAATATCGGGGTGTGTTTTTTAAAGTGGAAAATACGCATCTGATTAGCTAAGGTGAGGTTTTATTTGCACTGCGAGTTAAATTTCGAGCTCGGTAAGTTTCCCTCGGGGTTCGCAGGAGCATTTTCCTTAACGAAAATTATGTAAAAAATGTGCTTTTTAAAAGTAATTTTAATCAAGAGATAAAAGCCTACATTCAAGGAAAAGAAACCAAACGTACTTTGCCAGGGTTTGAATTGATAGGAGTTAAACTCAGAATGGCAGGCGGGTTGTGGGGAGAAAAGAACCAGGAAAAGAAGGCGCAGAGCATGCCCTTTTTCAGTTGCAACCCAACCCAGAGGCCCTCGGTGTGTCCGGCCACTGCTGCAGCTGAAACAGGCTTCAAAAAAGCTAAGGAGCCATAGGCCGGCTAGTACCATCGAAGTCTTCCAGGAAAGATTGGACAGCCATTTGTCCGGGCTGCAATAAATCTCCTGCGCGTTGGCAGGGGGTTGGACTAGAAGATCTCCAAGGTCCCTTTCCAGCCCTATGATTCTACGACTTTCCCTGTGACTTGAGAGCCAGGCAGGAGACTGAAGAAGCCCGCAGCTCCTCGGATTGCCTCTGCTGTTGTGAAAGGAAGCAAAGGTGTAAACGTGGGGAGGAGTGCTTCTTTTGACCCTCCGCTGGGCCTGTTGTGGCAGGGCGGAGCCGAGGAGCAAGAGGTAGCTGCAGGGTTTCCTCGCCGCCCGGGACCCACTGCCCTGAGAGCTGTTTGCCCATGCCGGGGAACCGAAGGGGAAAAAAAAACATAGCGCGGCTATTCTGGTCTGGTCTGGAGGACCGAGTCGGGGGCCTCGCGATTGGGCCCTGGCGGCGGGAGGGTTGGGAAATACGACCTAGTGGGCACGGATTCCCTTCGCTGGAGGTGAGGTTCGCAGAACGACAAGTGAGTCCGGGGGGAGGAGAAGAGCCCCTGCGCTGCTCTCTAGCACTCCCGTCCAAACGCGTGTTACTCTCCTAGGCATCAATCAGCCATAGGCAGGTGGGCAATTCAACATTAAAAGGGACCTTCACTTGGCTCTCAAAGACCGACCGACCCACCGAGAGTTTTCAACCTGAGATTTCCTTGGAAGATATCTCCAGAGGGGGGAAGAAAGAGGGAAGACGCTGGGAGGAGGAGGAGAGGGGGGAAACTATTCCTTCCTCCGACCAGGACAGTCTCTGATGTTTGATCTCTTGGCCTGTAAGGAAAAATACTTCGTCCATTGCGACCCACACAAAACCTAAGCTACAGCTTACATAAATTACAGAATAATTTATGTGGGCCTTGCCTTAGAACAAGGCAAACCTAGTTTGATTATTCTTACTGATGGCTTGCACAGTTCTGCCAGTTCAGTTATAAACTGGCTTGTTTGTTATAGCCTAAAAGCCTATGTCATACTGAACCAACGGATGCAAAGAGGATGTAAAACAGACAAAAAACCTTGTCATCCGTTGGTTAATGCGATGTATCTGTTCTGTACTCACTGCCTCCATTTTTCAAGTCTACTACTATCTGTTGTTTAAGTTTAATGTAATTGTTCTCTTTTAATGTACTACATCTTGCTGTCAAATGTATCCCCAAGTACTTAATCTTATTCGTAATTTGAATTTTCAATACATCTGCCAATTCTTTTTACCTTAAACCCCTGTCACACTGCACCAACGGATGCAAAGAGGATGTAAAACGGACAAAAAAGCTTGCCATCCGTTGGTTAACGCGATGTACTCACTGCCTCCGTTTTGCTTCCTCTCTATCTGTCCAGCATCCGTTTATGGACGTTTCATCCGCTCAGAAAGTTTTGGGCTGCCTAAAACTTTTGTGTGGAAAATGTATCCAGTTCGTCCATTCTGCATCCGCTACGCATCCTTTACGCATCCGCTATATCTGCTAGGCATCCACTGCACATCCGCGCAACTCGCATCCACCCGGACGCAGGGAGGAAGCGGAACGGACGCAGAACGGATGCAGAACGGATGCAGAACGGATGCAGCACGGAAACAAAGCGTTTAAAACGGAAAAAACGTTCGCAGAGGGGACCTATCTCGGATATTAAGGATGTCTAGAGGATGCCTAAAGGATGCCTAGAGGATGCCTAGCGGAAAACCTATATTGCCTATAAAAAGGGGGAGCAACTCGCCTGCATCGCACTTTCAGAACAGAAGCCCAGCGGTGCAGACCTCTGCAGCCTTCGTCTGTCTCTTCCTCTTCCAAAGCATCCAGTCATGTCCACCGTGGATTGTAACAAAGTCCTTTTGGCAACCACCATCGTTCTGCAACAGTGCGAAGCCATCTGCAGGCTCTGTGAACACTACTGCGAGAAGAAAAGGAGCCACCCAAAAAGAGTCTGGATCCGAAGATGGTTCGCCAGTAGAGCGGAGGACAGACTGTACAACAAGCTGATGGTGGAGCTCAGGAGCGAAGACACTCGGGCGTTCCAGAACTTCATGAGGATGCCGCCAGCCATGTTTGACGAACTTGTGCAGCGGCTGACACCCAGGTTGACCAAGGCAAACACCAGCTTCCGGCCCAGTCTGGAACCTGGGCTCAAGGTGGCACTCACTCTGCGCCACCTGGCCTCAGGGACCTCCTACAGGAGCATGCAGTACGGCTGGAGGGTGCCATCCAACACCATCATCATTGTGGTCAGAGAAGTGGTGCAGGCCATCATCGAAGAATACAAGGAGGAGCTCCTCCAGTACCCCTCCACTGAAGAAGGATGGAAGAAAGTTGCAGAGCAGTGGTATCAGAAGTGGAACTTCCCCCACACCGTTGGAGCCATAGATGGCAAGCACATGGCCTGCAAATCTCCAGCCAAGTCGGGGTCCACTTATTTCAACTCCAAGGGCTTCTTCAGCATCATCCTCTTTGCCATGGTCGATGCTCTACTACAAGTTCATGTACATTGATGCTTCAGGCAACGGCTCATCTTCGGATGCCCAGGTACACAACGCCAGTCACCTCAAGGAGGGGCTGGAACGCAACCTCATGGTGGGCTTCCCAGATCCAGAACCCCTGCCCAACGACACACAAGATGTGCCCTACTTCATCGTGGGGGATGACGACTTCTCCCTCACAACCTACCTCATGAAGCCCTACACCTCCAGATGCCTCACCCGTGAAGAGAGGATCTTCAACTACAGGCTGTCCAGGGCAAGGCGGGTGGTGGAGAACGCCTTTGGCATCCTGGCCAACAGGTTCCAGGTACTTCTCACCACCATGCAGCATTGCCCAGAGACCGTAAGTAGGATCATGGAAGCTTGCTGCATCCTGCACAATCTCATGCGCACCCGCTACCCAGTCTTGCAGAACAGGCTCGTGGACCGTCAACAAGGCAATGGGGTCATGGAGCCTGGGGAATGGAGGCAAGGGCGAAACCTGATCGACACTGAGGATGTGCAAGGCCCCAACAGAGCCTCAAATGAAGCGAAGAAGCAGCGCAACCTCCTGAGACACTGGTGCAACTCCCCAGCTGGAGCAGTGGAGTGGCAAGACAGGATGGTAGATGCTTAATGGATGCTTCCTTCAGCCTGTCTCATCACACAGATGAGATTGGGACATGTATGTTTGGTTGGCCTACAATGAACAGGGCGTTTAATAAAGAGTTGTGTTTATGTTGACATGTGTGGATAATTATTACATTATTATTGATTATAAAGGGCCGTAGGTGTGGCACCTGGGAGGGTGGACCATACAGTCCCACTATGCTTACACTGGAGGTTTATCTATCCCACTGCTATCCTAACCCATCCCACAGCTATTACCCATTCCACAGGTATCCTAACCCATCCCAAAGCTATCCTTACCCATCACACAAGCATGCAAAGGCTTAAACCATTTCTAACAGTTTCCAGCAAGACTTTATTAAAAAAAAGAAACGAAGCAAGTGTATGAATCAAAAATATACTTTATTAACAAGAAGCTATAAAAGAAAAATGAGTCTCTGGCACTCCTCTGGGTCGCTCAGTCTCATGGGTGAAGGGTCCAGGTGCTGTGAAGGTGGCTGGTGCTGGAGTGCTTGTCATCAGCTGCTCCAGAAGCAGAAGCACCAGCCCCAGAAGAGCAAGCCCGTACTGCAGAAGCCCCAGCAGAACCAGAGTGAGGGCCAGGGGGCGGGATGGTAGCCCTGTCCCTCTTGCCAGGGCTGGCAGCAGATGGCTGAGGCTTGCTGTGCTTCCGCATGGTTGTGGGGTTGCTGGCTGGCAGGGAGGCTGGCAGGCACCAAGGCTGGCAGGCAGGCAGGCACCAAGGCTGGCAGGCAGACATGAACCAAGGCTGGCAGGAAGGCTGGCAGGCAGACGTGAACCAAGGCTGGCAGGAAGGCAGGCAGCAAGGCTGGCAGGCAGACCGGCTGGCAGCAAGGCTTGCAGGCAGGCTGGCAGCAAGGCCTGCAGGCAGACATGCAGGCAGGGCAGGCAAGGCAGTCAATGTGTCCGGCAGCAGGTCTTTCCTCTGAATGGCGAACTGCTTCCGAGCTGCTTCCGTTATATCCGCGGGGCTGATGCAATGCATCCTCCCCACATGCGCAGTGAACGCTAGGCATCCGTTAGGCTTCCGCTGTGCATCCGCTTCATCCGTTCGGCGTCCGCTCTGCATCCGCTCTTTCCGTTCCGCGTCCGCTTCGCTGAGGCCCCCTGGAAGCCCTGCGGATGTGCCACCCACTCCCATCCCCTCTCATCCGCTTCCATCCGCTGGGCTTCCGTTCCGCATCCGCTTTGCATCCGCCCTGCGTCCTCCATGCGTCCGTGTTATCTGTTCCAGTTATGCAAATTTTTGCCCCTTTTGAGAGCGGATAACAACAGATGGAACATTTTGCTTGTCCGCTGTGTCCTTTTTGCATCCGTTGGCCAGCGTGACATGGGCTTAAGCTTTGTGGACCAGAATCCATTTAATCAGGGACAGTAGCTGTTATCTATCCTTGGGAGGTGTTTGTGATGGTGGGCAGAAAGAGAAATACAAACAGTGCAGCCAAAACGCTGTACCTCTTGTGATCATTATGTACATATTAAATATTCAAATGTTCAGATAGTTCAAATATCAAATTCAGTGATCTTCAATGGATCACATTTGATGTAACGTCAATATATTGTGTGAAGGAAACAAATGAATAATGGCTTCAAAAGCAATTTGATTCAGATTGTGTTCAGCAATACTTTTTCCTTCTAAGTTTATTTTGTTTGAAGGTGGACAAATGACAGAATCAAAATGTACCATTTTCCCAATGTTGCCTCAAGATCTTCATTAAAAAGGGTTGATGCTGAAACCCCAAGATTTTTTCAATGAAAAATGAGCAAAAATGAGCAAAAAAATCATTGCTCATTTTAACCTTGGTTCCCCACCACAATCACTTCAATAATCAAACTGATTTTTGCCAAAGTCTTTTTTTAATATAAATAGTTCCCACATTTTTTCTCTGGAACATGTTTCTTATTATTAGCCTGCATTTTTGTAAGTACTGGAAAAATATAAGCTCATGTTCATTAGTATTTTGGTTAGAAGTATGCTCAGAATATTTAGTACTGTGAAAATAATTCAGAGACACACATTTATTCTTTCAGTAAACCTAATGAATCAAAATTCCACCTTTTTTCCTCGAATACATGGCAAATAAATGTTAATACAGTAGTTCTCAACTTATGACCAGTCAAAATTACAACCTACTTGAAAAAGGAGACTTGCAACTGAGATTTAAAGTTCTGATGGTTGAGCCTCCACGTTCACAAGATCATATTCAGGTGCTCAGAAACTCAGTTACATTTATGGTTATTTACAGCATAGTAAACAATAGTTCTGCTTTTAACAACTGTGGCATTTGTTTGATGACTGTGGTTTATGCATTTATAATAGCTGCAAAAACATCATGAAATCAGCCATTACAAAGGATAATCATGAGCAAGCTCCATTATGATTATAACTCAAGGACTGTTGTAGTGGATTCGCTGTAAGCAGGTGTGTCCTCATTTATCACAAAGTAGATTAACAAGAACTCAATTTCATTCCTTTTCTGTGCTCCTAACTAACCATTTTGTAAGTGAAATGAATGACAACCACAGACATGCTCCCTGGGTTTTGGCCTCAGAGCGAAACAAAAATTCAGTATGAAATGGCAATGTTGATATTCACTTATTTATAAAGTTGACTTTTAATATATTTGGAAGGACATGAACCTGAACATAAAATTTCTATTTTTTCTTTACTGAAAATTCTTGATAAGTTAGAGATGTTTCTATTACTTTTCCATCTGGATGTTTTACCCATACAGATACTTCTACAGTAGATGGAAAAGTAATGCACACATTGTATATATATATGTGTGTGTGATAATTTTATGAATTTTTTTATAAAATTAAATCTAGATCACATTGCACACAATCAACTGAAAATCAGTAGATTGTTCCCTGGTTTAGTTAAGCCTTAAAATTGTGATAATGTTAATACAATAATAAAACAAGAATTCTTGAATTCTTCACCTGAATTCCCTCCAGCATAGTTACCTTTTAATGTATACTTTGGTTCTTATTGTTTATTGTTTCTAACCCCATAAGATGCTCAGAGTTGCTTGATGAGTGGGAGGCTTTAGAAAATTACTAAATAAGTAAAATAAGTTACTTGATTCCCACATTCAGGTCCTAAATTATTGATCCTCAAATGAAGCAAATCCCTGCAAGCTGATGGGCTTTTAAGAAAATTTCATGTTGCATATATGAAATCATTTTTTAATGTTAGATTAGCATTTATTATGCCAAAAACCTAGTTGTACGCTTGTTTTATCATTATTAATCACATCACTATTTTAAAAAAATCTTTAGAGTAAGTAGACATAGGTATGTCTTCTTAATAAAAGCATGATATTATTCATTCGTGTTCCGACAAAGAACATAGAGTTATTTTAGAAATTACACATCAAGTGATCAGTAAAGCATTAGGCTTGATCACCTAATAATTACCTATAGGGGATATTCTAAATACTGCTATAATTGTATTGATTCTCTCAGAATTTGACTTCTAATCTTGGACAATTTTAAGGTGCCAAGAATGGCCATATCCAATCAACAGTTTAATAGTTAAACTGCAATCAACAGTTTAATAGTTAAACTGCTAAGAGCAGGGATTTATCTAAGGAACTAACATTTAAAAGCAATGAATTATAGATATATAAAGATAAATAATTTTAATCCCTAGTATTAAGACTGGAAGCTCTGGAGTACAGAGGAAAGTTATCTTCTCAAATGAAAGTCTGTGGAGAAATTATTTGTATTTTTTCTTGGTCCCAGAATGCTGAAAAAAAATTATGTAATTCTTAGAAATTGTATTTCCATCTTTAAACACATTCTATAACAATTATATTTTCCTCAGTTTAACAAATACTTGGATATGTAGCCTCTGTTACTATGATGAAGTTGCCCAAACTATTGCTATTTTTTCATATCTTTTTTCATATCTTATTTTTTTCAAAGAAAATTTATATTTTTTCCAAAGAAAATTTATAGAATATCAACAGATATTTCAGATAATAATAAAAATAAATCTTATATTGCCCTTTGTAATATCAGACTATCAGGGTAGAGGTTCATTCTTCAAGCTTGTGGGTTGGTTTCTGAATGTTTGGCTACCAGGCTGGGTAACATTAGACCCTCAACTGATGCACCCTCACCATCACAATACCTAAAGACCACACTTTTAAGTGTGGTTTTAAGCAACCCTTTTAAGCAGAATGTGAGCAGAACCGAAGTCATGTTGGATGGCCCATTGAATTAAATAAGGAAGTGTGTCTCAAACTCAGTAGCTCTGCTAAATAAGAAAGTGTTCCAGTTTGTGCACAAGAGAAAAAAAAACAAGATGAGGCTAGATCAATGGGGAATTGTAATAAAGTGCTGAGGTGTCAGAAACCGTGTAACTGCTTTTGCTAGATAGGGAGCCAGCATAAACCTTCGAAATATATGTGTCAATTTGGAAACAGAAAGAATGTGAGCCAAGCCCTCGTACGAGGGGGCAGACAGTTAGGGTATAAAAATGCTGCCTGAATTTTGCTCTGGGTTCCTTCAATGCCTGAGGGAACCCGTCTCTGCAGACACGTGAATAAAACCTTGTTTTCCTTGGATTAACGAATCCTTTGGTGGTTTTTTATCTGCTTCCACCTCACAATTTGGCGCTCAACGTGGGCCACGACGGAATTTCAACTGGAGAAAAGGGACTGGGTAAGTGGCGCCACCGTCTCCCATTGTAGAGGGGCCCCTCCCTTGTCTCAGTTGGATCCCGGGGTAACTGCACTCAGCAGACGATCCTTGGAAACAAGTGAGAGAGAAGCCGGCCTCATGCTCCGGGAGTGTCGTTGATCACCTGAAGTGGGGACGCCCACACTCCTTTCGTCTCCAGGAGACCAGGGGTGTATCAGGTGAGTTTGTCGCCTTTCGGGATAGAAGAAGGGATATACTGTCCTTAAACTCTGGGAATCCAGCGACTGCTGGAGGACAGTGTAAATCCCTGAGTTGGGAATCTCTGGGAGATTGTTGGCGGGTAGCGTGGAGAATGGGAAAGGGACAAAGCAAGTGTGAGATGTTCCAAGAGAGAACGGGTATTGAGATAGAAAAGACCCCGAGAAGACTGATTCTGATTGGGTCAACTACTACAACAATGGTCGTTGCCCCATCTGAGGACTTACACTCGGAGTCTAGAGAAAAAGAAAATGATCTACCTATGCCAATATAGGTGGCTGAAGTATCCCCTAGTAGACCCTGACTTTCCTTACCACTGGGATCCCGAAGGGAATACCAGCACGTACTGGATAACTCAGTTGAAAGAGTATATAGTAAAACACCGGATGAAGGAGCAAATACCCTATGTGGAGGTATGGTATCATGTTCACTTTGAAGGTCCAGTTCCACCAGAAACAGAAATAGGACAGTTTGTCAGAAAGGTGGAGGAAAACGAAACTGAGGACTGGATGGGGAGTCCACCGGCATCGGCTCCAGCAGTCCTGGTACCACCACCCCTGCCGGCTCCAGTTGCCCAGGCTCCACCTCCACCTGCATATCCAGGACTCAGAAGGGAACTGGCTCAATTAAACAAGGACCTAGAGAATTTGCCTCTAGGAGGAAGGTTGGCCAATCCAGTGTTGGCCTTCCCAGTCAGAGAAGTCCCAAATGGCATGAATGTGCAGGGGAATCCAGTCACCGTTTTCATGTCTGTCCCCATAAAATGTGCCGAGTTATGGGATCTGAAAAAGACCCTTCCGAAACTCCATGAGAATGCTCATGAAGTGGCGGAACAGTTGGAATTGTTTCTGGGGCCCAATGAATACACATACCAAGAACTGATGTATATTCTTGGACACCTTTTCACCCCCGAAGCGAGGAACCTCATCAGGAGGGCAGCAATGGCTGCCTGGGATAGGAGACATGCAGGGCAACAGGGAGCAGTGGCTGCAGACACAAAGTTCCCCGTAGCCGATCCAAATTGGAACGTCAATAATAACGCTCATAGGGAGCACATGAGAGATGCGAAACACATGATCATTGAAGGAATTAAATTGGCCATCCCTCAAGGGAAAAACTTGACCAAAGCATTTGAAATAACACAAGGAAAGGATGAGTCCCCGGGGGATTTCTGTGCTCGGCTCCGTGAAGAGTTAACCAAGTACTCCGGAGTGGAGCCAGAAACCCCTGCCTTCGAGATTCTCCTGAAGATGCAATTCATCACCAAAGCATGGCCAGATATCCAGAAAAAGATTCAGAAGACAGAGGGATGGACTGATTTGGGCATGACAGATTTGATGAGAGCAGCCCAACAAGTTTTTGTGAACCGAGACTCAGTTAAAACCAAACAGAAGTCTCAGATGATGGTAGCTGCTGTGCAAACAGTAGCCAAGAATGAAGTTAGGAAAAACAGGGAGACCCAGATGTCAGATCCGAGGCCAAGGTGGAGAGATGAAAGATCTCCCAGCAGGGAGTGGAGACCCCCGGTTAGGCGAGGAGGTCCAGGGGGCAATCGAGGCGGTCAATTCCAACGGCTGTCCCAGAGTAGAGCTTGCTTCAGATGCGGGAAAGGGACATTTTGCACACGAATATCCCAAAACCCCGGAGGAACGAAGCTATGCCCTATACGATTAGGGAGGTTCCGGCTCCCCAAGAGGGCCCGCGGGGAGCCATTGGTAAATGTGTTAGTGGGTCCTGACCCTCAGGCACAGCTGTTCCTGATCGACACCGACGCAAGCCGGACATCTGTATGCGATCTGGTAAAGGCAGCATGCAGGTCAAAGCAGACTTTAAAGGTGGTTGGGGTGAGTGGGAAATCCCAAGAGGTCAAGATTTTGGAAGAGGTGAGATTGGAATTGAATGATGTGGTTACTGAAACTGAAATATTGTATATTCCGGATTCAGGGGTGAACTTGCCAGGAAGAGACTTGTTGGATGTTTTTTGAATAGAATTGTGGGATAGAAGGAAGGAAGTTCGCATGTGTATGTTAACAATGGAAGATGAGGAGAAGATATCATATGCGTGGGCAGGAGGTGAAGGGGTTAGTAGGATGGCAATATAGCCCATTCAGATCAAGATACAACCAGGAATAACTAAACTGTGGACTCCACAATATTCTCTGAGTAAGAGAGGTAGGGAAGGGTTGAAACCAGTGGTTGACAGATTATTGAAACAGGGACTGTTGGAACCTACTATGTCACAGTTCAATTCACCGGTTTTAGCAGTAATAAAAATAGATGGGAAACATAGATTGGTTCATGATTTGAGGAAGATCAATGAGATAGTGGTTTCTAGATTCCCAGTGGTTCCTGACCCCTATACCATCTTGGGGCGGATCCCTCCCAAAGACAAATAGTTTAAGGCCGTGTCACACTGCCCAAGGGATGCAAAAAGGACACAACGGAAGAGAAAAATGTTACATCCGTTGTATCCGCGCTCAAAAGGGGTGAAAATTTGCATAATTGGAGTGGACAACACGGATGCGGGGAGGACGCAGGGCGGATGCAAAGCGGATGCGGAACGGAAGCCCAACGGATGGAAGCGGATGGCGCGTCCGCAGGGCTTCTGGGGGGCCTCAGCAAAGCGGACATGGAACGGAAACAACGGATGCAGAACGGATGCACAGCGGATGAAGCAGATGCACAGTGGAAGCCTAGCAGATGCACAGCAGAAGCCTAACGGATGCCTGGCGTTAATTGTGCATGCGGGGGGGATGCATTGCGCAAGGCCCCCGGATATAAAGGGAAGCAGCTCGCACGTGGTCAGCATTCCGAGGAAAGACCTGCTGCTGGATACCTTGAGTTCTTGCCTGCCTGTCTGCCTGCAAGCCTTGCTGTCAGCCTGCCTCCCTGCCTGCCTCCCAGCCTCCTGGGCAGCCTCCCTGCCAGCCTTGCTGGCAGCCTGCCTTCCAGCCTCCCTTCCAGCCTTGCTGCCAGCCTGCCTTCCAGCCTCCCTTCCAGCCTTGCTGCCAGCCTGCCTTCCAGCCTTGCTGCCAGCCTTGCTGCCAGCCTGCCTTCCTGCCTCCCTGCCAGCCAGCCTTGGTGCCTGCCTTCCTGCCAGCCTTCCTGCCAGCCTTCCTAACAGGCTTCCTGCTAGCCTTGGTGCCTGCCAGCCTTCCTGCCAGCCTCCCTGCCAGCCAGCAACCCCACAACCATGGGGAAGAAGCGAAAGTCTCAGCAACCTGCCGCCATCCCTGGCAAGAGGGACAGGGCCACCCTCCCGCCCCATGTCCCTGACTCTGCTTCTGCTGGGGCTTCTGCTGCTTGGGCTCACTCTTCTGTTGCTGGAGCTTCTGCTGTGGCTGCTCCTGGCAGTGGTGCTTCTGCTGCGTACTCTGCTGAAGCTGCTCCTGGTCCTGCTGGTCCTGCTGGTCCTGCTCGTTCTGCTCGTGCTCCTGGTCTTGCTTACCCTGCTGCTGGTGCTTACTCTGCTGCTGCTCATCCTGGTCTTGCTGCTGCTGCTTCTCCTGCTGCTGCTTAAGATCCTGCTGGTGATTATGCTGATGCTGATGATGATGATGATTATGATCCTGCTGGTGATGCTGCTGCTGCTGCTGCTGCTGTTGGTGTGGAGGAGCAGCCCCTACAACCTGGAAGCCCCTCTGATGAGGGCCCATCTGGTCCTGCCAAAGGGAGGAAGGGGCGTATGCAACAACGGGAGAGGAGGCAGTACTACATTGCGGAGGCGCACAAGGATGAGGTGCTGGAGTGGCTGAGAGAGAACGACTATCTGTGACGGAAGGGACACCGGCTGTACAGGGACACCAAGCGGAAGCAGGCTGCTTGGAGAGAGAGGGCGGAGAGTATGGGCTACACTTCAGAGGTGCTCCTCAGCTGGTGGAAGCACATGCACACCTGGTACGGGAAGCTGCACCGCAAAAAATCTGGCCAGGCCAGGGTTAAACTGACGGACAGAGAGAACTACGTCATGGCCAAGTGCAGCTTCCTGGAGGGTGAGGTCCACCACCAAGGAGCACCAGGAGCCCAAATCTCTACCCTCTCTCTCCGGCAGCCTGCTGGGAGCCAGTCCTCTGGCGTCCAAGAGTCAGTCCCTGTCTCCATGCAGGTATCTGTGGAGCGTGCCACGGCGGAGAACCCCCGGGCAGGTGTTGAAAGCATGGTGGAGAGCGATGAGGACTCCCTGGTGCGGTGGGAGAAAGGAGACATCGAGTCCACCGCTGCCGAAGCCGCACCCACCCACACCTCCGCCACCACAGTAAGGCAGAGAGCCGGACCGCAGGAGGGGCAGAGCCACAAGGTCCTGGTGGAGATCAGGGACACCATCCGCACCAGCATAGGTCTCCCCTCTCAGCTGGTCCCCATCGAATCCTCCTCCTCCAACCGCAAGCCCTTCCTCAATTATGTGAACCAGACCCTCAAGGAGATGGCGGATCCCCAGTACCAGGTGGTGAAGGAGAGGATCACCATGCTGCTTTCCAACCCTCCAGACCCAGAGGCACCTGCTCCCACCCAGTCCAGGTCTGCTCCTCCACCCCAGGTGATGTCCCTCCCATACCAAGGCTTCCCACAGCCCCTCACCTACCAGGGCTACAGCTACCCGGAGGTCCAGCAGCCCAGACAGCAACCCTTACAGATGCAGGCACAGTCATCGGGCGACACCGCTGCCACCGGTTTCAATGATGCCACTGATGCCAACCACGACAGTCCTCACCCCACTGCAGAGCAGGCAGCCCCACTACCCTGCTCCTTCCTCCATCCCACAGCCAAGCCCGGCCTCAGTACATCTGTCCTCAGTACTGGGGCTGACACCCCATGGCATGGAGGAAGGATCTCTCAGCATCATGGGGCTGAGCCAGCGCTCCGACACCTTTCTCAACACACCGTCCCCTGTTGTCCTCTCGGGGCTAGGCACTCCAATAACCCCTCAGACCAGCACTGCAGCAGCACCCACCTCCAGAGCACCTGCTCCCTAAAACCTTAGCCTGGGCACACATCTCCGAATCACCAAGAGGAATGCCAGAGACTGGCTGCCTGGATATTTGTGGACTTTATTTGGACACTTGACTTGCGTTATGTTTATTTTACAGCTTGTCATTAATAAAGTTTATCTTTGTTTCACACACTTGCTTCATTAATTTTTATCTATAAAGTCTGGGTGGAAACTTTTAGAAATGGTTTACCCTTTGCCTGCTTGTGGGATGTGTTAAGATAGCAGTGGGATGGGCAGGGATACCTGTGGGATGGGTTAAGATAGCTGTGGGATGGGTTAAGATAGCTGTGGGATGGGTTAAGATAGCTGTGGGATGGGAAGGGATACCTGTGGGATGGGCAGGGATGGGTAATAGCTGTGGGATAGATAAACCTCCAGTGCAAGCATAGTGGGACTGTATGGTCCACCCTCCCAGGTGCCACCCCACGGCCCTTCATTATCAATTACAATGTAAGCATTGATCCACACATGTCAACATAAACACAACTCTTTATTAAACGCCCTGTTCATTGTAGGCCAACCAAACATACATGGCCCAATCTCATCCGTGTGATGAGACAGGCTGAAGGAAGCATCCATTAAGCATCTACCATCCTGTCTTGCCACTCCACCGCTCCAGCTGGGGAGTTGCACCAGTCTTTCAGAAGGTTGCGCTGCTTCTTCGCCTCACTTGAGGCTCTGTTGGGCCCTTGCACATCCTCAGTGTCGATCAGATTTTGCCCTTGCCTCCATTCCCCAGGCTCCATGTCCCCATTGCCTTGCTGGAGGTCCACGAGCCTGTTCTGCAAGACTGGGTAGCGGGTGCGCATGAGATTGTGCAGGATGCAGCAAGCTTCCACGATCCTCCTCATGGTCTCTGGGCGATGCTGCATGTTGGTGAGAAGTACCTGGAACCTGTTGGCCAGGATGCCAAAGGCGTTCTCCACCACCCGCCTTGCCCTGGACAGCCTGTAGTTGAAGATCCTCTCTTCGTGGGTGAGGCATCTGGAGGTGTAGGGCTTCATGAGGTAGGTTGTGAGGGAGAAGGCGTCATCCCCCACGATGAAGTAGGGCACATCTTGCATGTCGTTGGGCAGCGGGTCTGGATCTGGGAAGCCCACCATGAGGTTGCTTTCCAGCCCCTCCTTGAGGTGACTGCCGTTGTATACCTGGGCATCTGAAGATGAGCCATTGCCTGAAACATCGATGTACATGAACTTGTAGTCAGCATCGACCATGGCGAAGAGGATGATGCTGAAGAAACCCTTGTAGTTCTGATCAGTGGACCCCGACTTGGCTGGAGCTTTGCAGGCCACATGCTTGCCATCGATGGCTCGAACGGTGTGGGGGAAGTTCCACTTCTGATACCACTGCTCTGCAACTTTCTTCCATCCTTCTTCAGTGGAGGGGCACTGGAGGAGCTCCTCCAGGTATTCTTCGATGATGGCCTGCACCACTTCTCTGACAACAAAGCTGATGGTGCTGGGTGGCACCCTCCAGCCGTACTGCATGCTTGAGCCCAAGTTACAGGCTGGTCAGGAAGTTGGTGTTTGTCTTGCTCAACCTGGGTGTCAGCCGCTGCACAACTTCGTCAAACATGGCTGGAGGCATCCTCATGAAGTTCTGGAACGCCCGAGGGTCTTCGCTCCTGAGCTCCACCATCAGCTTGTTGTAAAGTACGTACTGTGCTCTTCTGGCGAACCATCTTCGGAGCCAGACTTTTTTTGGGTGCCTCCTTTTCTTCCCGTAGTACTGTTTACAGAGACTGTAGATGGTTTCGCAGTGTTGCAGAAGGATGTTGGCTGCCGAAAGGATTTTGTTGCAATCCACGGTGGACATGACTGGATGCTGTGGAAGAGGAAGAGGCAGATGAAGGCTGCAGAGGTCTGCACCGCTGGGCTGCTGGTCTGAAAGTGCGATGCAGACAAGTTGCTCCCCCTTTTTATAGGCAGTATAGGTTTTCCGCTAGGCATCCTCTAGGCATCCTCTAGGCATCCTCTAGACATCCTTAATATCCGAGATAGGTCCCCTCTGCAAATGTTTTTTCCATTTTAAACGCTTTGTTTCCATTCTGCATCCGTTCCGCATCTGTTCCGTTTCCTCCCTGCGTCTGGGCGGATGCGAGTTGCGCGTATGCGCAGCGGATGCCTAGCGGATATAGCGGATGCGTAGCAGATGCGTAGCAGATTCGTAGTGGATGCAGAACGGACGAATTGGATACATTTTCCGCGCAAAAGTTTTAAGCAGCCTAAAACTTTTGGAGCGGATGAAACGTCCATAAACGGATGCTGGACGGATAGAGAGGAAGCCAAACGGAGGCAGTGAGTACATCGCGTTTTCGAACGGATGGCAAACTTTTTTGTCCGTTTTACATCCTCTTTGCATCCGTTGGTGCAGCATGACAGGGGCTTTACTGTGATAGATCTGAAGGATGCCTTTTGGGTGTGCCCCTTGGAGGAGGGGAGTAGAGACTTGTTTGCTTTTGAATGGAATGATCCTGAGAGTGGAAGGAAACAGCAGTTGAGGTGGACTGTACTTCCTCAGGGATATACCGAGAGCCCTTTTTTGTTTGGACAGCCATTGGAAGAAAAGTTGGTGTCGTTTGAGAGAGAGAAAGGAATCACCCTAATTCAGTACATGGATGACTTGTTGTTAACTGGGGAGAAAGAGAAAGAAGTGAGAGAAGCTTCTGTGAGTCTGCTGAATTGGCTGAAGGAGCAGGGGCTGAAAGTCTCAAAAGAGAAGCTTCAGTTTGTTGAAAAAAAGGTGAAATATTTGGGACATTTCATTCAGCAGGGGGTTAGGTCCTTGGACCCTGAAATGGTGAAGGGGATCATGAGCTTGGCTCCTCCCAGGAACAAGACAGAGGTGCAGAAAGCATTGGGATTATTGGGGTATTGCAGAATCTGGGTAGACCAATTCACAGTGTTGGCACAGTTTTTGCATAGAAAGTTGCCTGGAAAGGGAGAGCACATAGAATGGGAGGAGGGAGATAGTGAAAGGTGGGAAGAGCTGAAGAAGGCTTTGTCAACCGCTCCGGTTTTAGCCGTGCCAAACCTGAAACTACCGTTTCATTTGTATGTGGTGGTGGCTCAGGGAACAGCAGTTGGAGTCCTTGCCTAAAAGAGGGGGAGGCAGTACCAGCCAGTAGCCTTCCTAAGCAAGGGTTTGGAGCCGGTTGTGAAAGAATGGCCAGTTGTGTTCAGGCTGTGGAAGCAACAGCGATGTTGGTGGTGGAGAGCAAAAAGTTGACTTTTGGTGGTGCTTTGGTGGTGCATTCGCCTCATCAGGTCAACTCAGTGTTGAGTCAGCTGGCTACCACTTGGATGACCGAAGGGAGGATATTAAAGTATGAAACCATTTTGAGAACTAGTCCTGATGTGGCAATAGGGACAGACAAGAATCTGAATCCAGCAGAATTCTTGGAGGGGAGAAGGCAGGCGTGGGAACCGGAAGACCATGATTGTCTATTGCAAGTGGATCTCATGACGAAGGTTAGAGAGGACTTGGAAGAGACTCCATTGGAGAAGGGAGAGAGGTGGTTTATAGATGGATCTAGCAGGGTAGAAAATGGAAAGCGAAAATCTGGGTTTGCAATAGGAACCGGGGAAGGTGAGGTAATAGAGAAAGGGTCACTCCCAGCTGCTTGGTCAGCCCAGAAATGTGAATTGCTTGCCTTGATCAGAGTCTTGGAATTGGCTGAGGGGATGGAAGTAACGATTTAGACTGATTCCAAGTATGCATGGGAGGTGGTGCATACGTTTGGGAAAATCTGGAAAGAAAGAGGGTCTATCAAGGCGGATGGGAAGCAAATAGAGCAAGTGCAGTTAGTAGAGCAAGCCTTGGAGGCATTGCAACTTCCCAGCCGAGTATCAATTGTCCATGTGAATGCACATCAGAAGGGGAACACACCGGAGGTTGTGGGAAACCGATGGGCAGACAAATGGGCGAAGGAAGCCGCAGGGGAGATAGAGTTGGTAATGATATCTATACCAGTACTAGAAAAGGAGGATGAGAGGGAGGAATGGGAGCCAGAGGAAAAGGAAAAGTTGGAGTTGGAGAAAGAGGGATGTGTCAAAACCCCAGAGGGATGGAAAACATCAGAGGGAGTCAAGGTGGTGTCACCCATTGTCATGAGGGGAATATTGGAGAAAGTTCATGAAGGAGGACATTGGGGAACGGAGGCCTTGGTCATGTCTGTTAAACCTCACTATTGGAGTCTGAGGATGTGGACGGCATCTCAGAGCATCTGCTGGAAATGTTTGATTTGTTTGAAAGTAAATAAGAAAGCGGCACGCAAGAAAGAAATGGGAGGGCGACCCCTAGTGGGTTGGCCTTTTCAGAGAGCACAAATTGTTTTCACTGAGTTGCCAGAAAAGGGGGGTTGGAAATACCTGCTTGTGATCAAAGATCAACTAACAGTGTGGGTAGAAGCTTATCCCACTGGAAGAGCCACAGCTCCCACAGTAACAGATCATCCCACAGAACAGTTCATCCCATGATATGGAATGATGGAAGCAATAGATTCAGACAGAGGAACTCATTTCACCCAAAAGGTTCTGGAAAGGGTAATGGAGGTGGTGGAGGTGAAATGGGAATTACACACGCCATGGCATCCTGAATCCAGTGGGAAAACTGAAAGAGCAAATGGGAAATTGAAGAAACACTTGACCAAACTACAACTTGAAAATGGCTTGCCATGGACAAAGAATCTTCCCCTAGCTCTGCTCAGGATCAGAACTTGTCCAAGGAAAGACACAGGGGTCTCTCCCTTTGAAATGCTGATGGGGAGACCCTATTTGGCCAAACTAGGCAATCCCATACCAGAGTTCAGGGACTTATTCCTTCGAAAATATTGCTGGCACTGTCTCGGTCTTTGCTTTCTCTTCACAAACAGGGACTGTTGGTGTAACGACCACCTTTGGCTGGTAGCCACACCCACATGAGGCTGGAGACTGGGTCCTGATAAAGACTTGGAGTTGTGAAAAACTGCAACTTAGCTGGGAAGGTCCGTATCAGGTGCTGCTGACAACTGAATCTGCAGTCCGTACTTGGGAAGGAGGCCGGACACATTACAGCAGAGTCAAGGAAGCACCGGAACCTGAGAAACCTTGGAGAGTAATCCCAGTGGACGGTCAGCTGCTAAAGGTAACTTTGAAGAAATAGCCAGCAGAAACCACCATGGAGATGTTGGCTGAATTCTGGAGAGGACTATTTGTTACAACTATATTTACATTACTACATCAAAGAAGTTCACAATATGTTGGACCTGCGGATGACTTGGGAACAGACTTGTGGGATGGCAAAGTGTTCATACAGGATCTCAAGAAAGTCTCACATTCTTTGAACATTACCAATTGCTGGTTATGCATGCACATGCCAGGAAGAACAGGTGAAGGACAAATTCTACACGCTATTCCACTTGATCAGAACAGACGAAGACCACAGGGGCACGGGACAGAAAAATATGGTGTAGAACGAAGTATAACAGGAAGGATTTTTGTTTATTTAAGGGAAGCCTTAATCCTTACCCTGTGTCTTTGAAGGCAGGCAGTGCTGTCTAGTTGACCATCTTCCCCAATGTCTGTGGAGAATTTGGGACAGCATCCTCAGCTCCTGGCATCTCCAAACATTCCAAGGGAGATATGCCATTCCGGTCAGACAGTCCCAGTTCCAAATTCTCCGAACTGGGCCCCAATGGGACCATGACAACCAAGTAATACAGCCAAAGAGAACTCAATGAGGATAACCTTGCTTAATATTTCAGAATTTTAACATTAAGAGGCCAGATGGATCTTGATGGTTTTGTACAGTATGTGAATTTGCAATAGGAGGATAGTGCTAAAGTAGAAAAAAATGTTTTCCCCACCTTTGTGGTCAGATGCAGGCTAGCCATTTCTCTCATATCCTTAAAAATAATTTTCTTTGTAACAAGTTGTGTTTATTACTTATGCCATGCTCCTACTTTTGGGGAACACCAGTATTAAATTGGTGTTACTATAGTGAGGGAAAAAGTATTTGATCCCCTGCTGAGTTTGTATGTTTGCCCACTGACAAAGAAATGACCAGTCTGTAATTGTAATGGTAGATGTATTTTAACTGTGAGAGACAGAATAATAACCAAAAAATCCAGAAAAAGGCATTATAAATTGATTTGCGTGTTAATGAGTAAAATAAGTATTTGATCCCCTATCAATCAGCAAGATTTCTGGCTCCCAGGTGTCTTTTATATACGTAATGAGTGATCAGCTTGTTACCTGTATAAAAGACACTTGTCCACAGAAGTAGTCAATTAGATTCCAAACTCTCTACCTTGGCCAAGACAAAAGAGCTGTCCAAGGATGTCGGGGACAAGATTGTAGACCTACACAAGGCTGGAATGGGCTACAAGACTATCACCAAGCATCTTGATGAGAAAGTGACAACAGTTGGTGGAAGAAACACAAAATAACTCTATCTCCCTTGGTCTAGAGCTCCATGCAAGATCTCATCTCATAGAGGTTTAGTGATCATGAGAATGGTGAGGAATCAGCCCAGGACTACACGGGGATATCTTGTCAATGATCTCAAGGCAGCTGGGCATAGTCACCAAGAAAACAATTGATAATGCAGAAAAGGACTGGAATCCTGCAGTGCCCGCCAGGTGCCCCTGCTCAAGAAAGCACATGTACAGGCCCATCTGAAGTTTGCCAATGAACATCTGAATGATTCAGAGAACTGAGGGGAAATGTTGTGGTCAGTTGAGATCAAAATTGAGCTCTTTGGCGTCAACTCAACTTCCCATGTTTGCAGGAGGAGGAATGTTGCCTATGATCCCAAGAACACCATCCCCACCATCAAACATGGAGGTGGAGACATTATGTTTTGGGGATGTTTTTCTGCTAAGGGGACAGGACACTGCATCAAAGGAACGATGGAAGGGGCCATGTACCGTAATATCTTGGGTGAGACCCTCCTTCCCTCAGCCAGGGCATTGAAAATGGGGTCATGGATAGGTATTCCAGTGTGACAGTGACCCACAACAGACGACAAGGGAACAAAGGAGTGGCACAAGAAGAAGCACATTAAGGTCCTGAAGTAGCCTAGCCAGTCTCCAGACCTTAATCCCATAGAAAATCTGTGCAGGAAGCTGAAGGTTCAAGCTGCCAAACATCACCCTCAAAAGATCTGCAAAGAGGAGTGGGACAAGATCTCTCCTGAGATGTATGCAAACCTGGTGCCAACTACAAGAAACCTCTGTCCTCTGTGATTGCCAACAAGGGTTTTGCCACCAAGTACCAAGTCATGTTTTGTGAAGGTGTAATTTATTTCATTCATTAAAATTTAAATAAATTTGAAACTTTTTTGAAATGCATTTTTTTGAAATTTTGTGTTGTTATTCTGTCTCTCACAGTTAAAATAAACCTACCATTAAAATTATAGACAAATCATTTCTTTGCAGCAGACAAACCTACAAAATCAGCAGGGGATCAAATACTTTTTTCCCTCACTTCCCATACTGTGCAGCTTGGTCCAAGAATCCCAGAGTGTAGAATAAATAGCAGATCAGCCTGGTTAAAACCTTATTTGATCTTCAGTGCAAAATAAATAACGTGGTATATTAATAACTATTAATTACATGTTCAGCCAAGGAGTATAGAACAGTGTAATATATAGATATTTGCCAATCTTCATTTTTATCCTCAGGTAAGTGTTATCTGAGAGAACATAGTTGGCCTGTGCAGCGAGCCGAATGAGTATCAATAGATAGCCCAAGTTCTTCTGTTTCTTTAGTCAGACAATTGGATTTAAGAGCTATCTGTAGAGCTCCTTCATAATGTAACTTGGCATTGTAGATCACATACATGGCTATATATTTTGAGGAGCAAGTTTCTATTTGTTGTAAGAAAGACTGCATGTAATTCAGAATGTTCTTTATCTTCAGGAAGGAATTAATGTAACCTTACTCAAATAAGTACATAAGGGTAGTATGCACAATTCAGAAATCCAAATTTCCATACAATTCAAGGGAAGCAGTTCTCTGAGCCGATAGAAGTTCAGATTCCTCTTTTAGAAGTTGTTTTTAGTTGATTGATCTGAATTTAAAAATACAGAGGCTTGAGAAGGAAAAGGGGAGAAAACAACTATGAGTTGTGTTATATTTATGTGTGCTCAGTAATACCAGAGCAATTGGTGCCACCTGCTGGCTGGAAGATTAATTCTCTTTAGTAACTTCACTATCTACAGCCTGTTCTAAGACTGAGTGATCAAATGCCCCATTTCTCACGTCATATATTATTCAGAGTGGTATTCAATGTTCATTGCTTTTGAACTCTGCAATTGAATGCTAATGGTAAGGAAGGAGGAAATAGAACACTTTAATTTGCTGGCCAAGAATGAAATGGATTGGTTAGAAACTTGTATAGTTCAATTCAGTTATATAGTAACAAATTGAAGACAAGCATCAGAAATGATTTAATTTTCTTTGTGTCAAAGTGCATACATGAATCTCCCATTTTTTATGTGTGCTTAAAGAGCAGTGAGTTCAATATCAAGAATTTAATTGACTTGTCCTCCTGAGCAGATTCTCCCAAAAGCTCCAGTCACGATTTTTTTTAAATATGCCATTTTGGCTACAAGAAATACTGCAAAGTTCATAGTAAAACAAAACCTGTATTGGGCCAACGATTATCACACAACAATGTGCAAGTTGGTGGGATGGTCATAATCTTTTCATTAAGCAAAATACTACAGAAAGTAGGTGGGGAGAGAGTGGGGAAAAAGCCAGAGGTGGGATTCAACTGGTATTACTATCGGTTTGGTGACTGTGTTTTGCACGCATATGTGCACTTCTCATGCACTTTGCATGCACATGCACTTCACATGCATGTACGCTGTGCGTGCATGTAAAAAACCTTAAGCTATGCCACCCGGACAGCTGAAAAGCGCTGTGCGCAACATTTGAAAAGCCTCTTTTTCCCTACTTTTTCAATCTCTGCTGTGCTGCGCAAAGCAGCTGAGGTTGAAAAAGCGGGAAATAAAGAACAGGTAAGAGCCCGGGCAGGAGGGTGGGCCAAACAGCAGCAAAGACAGAACGGGTTCTGTGTCTGTTGCTCTTCAGAGCTACCAGTTCTATAGAGCCAGGCAGAACCGGTAGCATCTCACCCCTGGAAAAAGGAGACTGGACCTTAAAATATATTTAGCCAGAGTTTTAG
This sequence comes from Laticauda colubrina, assembly GCA_015471245.1. Taxonomy (NCBI): domain Eukaryota; kingdom Metazoa; phylum Chordata; class Lepidosauria; order Squamata; family Elapidae; genus Laticauda; species Laticauda colubrina. The sequence goes on along the minus strand of BLBF01000004.1, from coordinate 7,311,489 downwards.
ATGGAAAAAGAAGAAACTGAAAATGTTTGAAAAAATCTTTGGTAAATAGTTTAGTTTATGGATTCCCCATCACTGGGAGGACGAGAAAACAATACACAGTCCAGTATATCGAGAAAACAATACACAGTCCAGTATATCCAGTATAATAGTAGTCTTATTAGATTATGGGTAGTCCTTGATTTAAAACAGTTCACTTAGTGACTATTCAAACTTACAACAGTACTGCAAAAATGTCTTCTGATCATTTTTCATAATTATAAGCTTTGCAGCCTCCCCATGATCATGTGAGCAAAACTCAGATGCTTGGCAACTGGTTCATACTTATGACGTTGCACAGTCCTGAGGTCATGTGGTCACCTGTTGCAACTTTCTGAGAAGCAAAGACAATGGGGAAGCCAGATTCACTTAACAACTGTGGCAAGAAATGTTGCAAAATGGAGCAAAATGCACTTAACAAATGTCTTGCTTAACAACATAAATTTTAGGCTTAATTGTGGTCATAAGTCGAGGAATACCTGTGTTGTGTTTTTATTTTCTTAGATGTACTTTCTAATTTTTTTATAACATCTTATAGAGTATGTTGAGCAGAGAGACATCCAGTCATCCAAAGAGGCTATAAGGCTAAAGGGTTAGGCCTTCCTTCTCCTAGTCCCAAAGTTTTACATTAGAGTAGTGTTTCTTAACCTCAGCAATGTTAAAATGCATTGGCTAGGTAGGGAATTCTGGGAGTTGAAGTCCATACATCAACCCACATCATTGTTGGCTTGAGAAACCCTACCACAACATACCTTTTTACTTAAATCCAATTCTGTCCCTAAATAAAACCCACAGATCCACGCATTGATTGAAAGTAGAAATGGAAATTAAATAACCTTTTGAAATTAAAATGTAAATCATTTATACAGTGCAATTTTACCTATTTTTTTCTATTTTATCCTATGTAATTTTATAATCCTAATGCCTAATGGTGCTAGCATATTTTTTTATTTGAAAGGTTTAAAAAATGTCATAACAATTAGCATAGCTGAGGGAACTGCTTAGAATAAACTAGCAAAGCATTCTGGTTACATTTTAATATGTTACCTCGGGTAGCAATTGGTCATACCTCAATTAGATATAAATAAAATATGTGTTTAATTAAATAGCTATACTTCTGTGCCATTCTTTGCAAGTAGGTAAAGTTAAAAGGTAAATATTTAAAAAGCATTATCTTCCGTTGTGTGAATGTATTGTTCCATGCCTAGAAAAGGATTAAAATTTTGCCAGTTCCTTTGCTGATGGCAAAGGAAAACTCTTGAGTGCTTGCTTGTTAAGCTGAGCCTAGCTCTATTTTTAATTTCTGTCCTTTCGTTTTGTTTGTAACTGACCAGTGAAGAGCTGAAACACTGAAAATGGCCTTGAAGTCATGTAGCAAACAGGAACCAAGGATATTACATAGCATTCTAATGGAGATCATGCACTTGTATTGATGGACCTCAAAAATAAGTTACATGGTACAATTCTTCGCTGAGGCTGGAAATGTACCATTGTACAGGTATTTTTTTCAGGTAGCTATTACTTTTGGTTAAAAGCTTTTAACAACTTCTGTGTATTGAAAAAAAAATGCTGGTTCTCTGGTAACATTGGTTTTGATTCTTTCTTCTGGATGAACTTAACATCGAGTAATTCCATTGTTGATGACAGATGTATGTCAGGAAATCTTTTAAATACCCTTCTCCAGACCTAACACATTCAGAGAGCTTCTGGGTCCTTATATCAACACATTCTAAATTCTCAGTATGTGCTCAACTTAAGAGTAAAATCAAGGGAATGTAGAAAGTAAATGGTGATCTATTATATCCCAGTAATGGGGATTTAGTCTTCCAGAAGTTGTGGAACAATAAATGGTAGCAACCATTGTCAGGCATGAAGAATTGAGACCACACATTAAGTTCCAGTTAAGCTGATTTATTTTTCATGCCTGAATACAAGACTGTAGTCAACTAATGAATGGAACTAAATTGATACTAATGGAGTTTGGGGTGGCATTGGTGTTCTGGCCCTTTTCCAATAAAACAAACACCAACGAAAGGGAACAGAAACCTTTTAATGATTCTTACAAATCCCCAGTTAAAAGTCTGCTGCAATTAACTAATTAACTTAGATAAGCACAAGCCTTGACAAAACTGTGAGGCTGCCAAGACTAACAGATAAGAAATAGTTTACAATACAAGATTCTTCAAATACAAACTTAAGATACTGCAATGTCCACAAGGCTGGAGTTTCAAAACGTTTTTGCTTCCTACAAAGTACATTTGCTTCACAGCTGGCTTTTATCTTCTTGAAGGAAGGGCCATTTCCTTACTCCCAAGGCTCCCGTGCTGTAGCAGCTGCTCTTTCCTACGAGCAGCCCTGCACACATGCGCACTTGGCACTCCTTGGGAAATTCCTCATTGCTGCTGCCAGCCCCCAGAATCTCTGAAGGCAGCAGTCTATTCCCTAATAGTCCTGGCTCCTCATCTGAATCCTCACTCTAGCTGCAGGAGACATCTGTCCCGTTTCCCCCGCCCCCAGCCGGTCCACAAAAGAGAACTACAATGTTTTATCTGGCCCTCGAAAAAATCCAGTTTGACACTCCTGGTATAATGTCTCTTGTCTTGAGCAGGTTGGACTACAAGACTTCCAAAGTCTTCTCCAGCTCCATCGTTTCATGTTCTAAGCCCTTGAGAAGCAACACTGGCAAGGCTGTTTCTTCAATCAATCATAGGTTGAAACAGCTAATCCACCAGGAGTTTTTAAGATTCTCCAAGGTCTCATTTCCACAACTGAAACTCCTTTGGGATTAGAACCAATGTAATTATGCTAAAAGTGAAGAGACCACCCAGAGAACACAAGCCTTAATACTGAAACTGAGATCTCATCTATGGCAGAGAATCCCTGTAAATAATACTGAGGATATTACCTAATTTGGGTAATGAAACTTCTCCAAGAAAATAACCAAGCTCAGAGAACATCAAAGACTTCTCATTTCAACTCTGAGCAATAATTATTCTCCTTTATTGCAGCCTCATAAATACATTGAATGCAGCAAGACCTTTAGCTGTCATTCTGAACTAATAGCAGCAAATTCACACAGGAGAGAAGCAAACAGGAAAATTTCACCACAAGCTCACTTTTTAATGCACAAGAGAATCCATACAGGCAGGGGTGGGATTCAAATTTTTTAACAACCAGTTCCATGGGCATAGCTAGGTGTGTGTGCCATATGACTTGGTGGTCGCGGCTTTTTTTTTTTCTTTTCGCAGCACTCCCTCCTCAGTTTGTTTGCTTTTTTGCCTCCTGGGCCTCCGGGAAGCCTCCTGGGGTGGCATTTTTGCTCCCAGGAAGGCAAAAACTGGAGTGAAGGGGGTGCATCTATCCCTCCTCATGCCCCTTTTTGCCTCCTGGGCCTCAGGGAAGCCTCTTGGGTGAAGCAGTAAGACAGCAAGGGGGATCCCGGCACAATTGATCATCGGAACAACTGATCATCAGGAGAGGGAAAAAAAGAAAGAAATACCTTAAGGAGTGACTGGACGGGGGGCAGAATGTTGTTAGTGATGTTGGGCGTGCGCATGATGTTGCGCATGTGCAATAAGGGCTGACTGGGAGAGGAGGGGCAGATGGAGAGGGGAGGGGCCAGCCAGGGGCATGATTTGCTGGTTCTCTGAACTGCACAGATTCATAACTGGTTCTATAGAACCGGTTCGAACAAGTAGAATCCCACCCCTGCATACTGGAGAGAAGCCATTCCTTTGGGATGAGCGTGGGGAAATCTTCATCAACACTCTCATCTGGTCAGTCACCAGAGAACTCACACAGCAGACATCTTTGAATATGGAGAGTGTGGGAAGAGTTTCCGGGATTGTTCAAACTTGATGCAGTGCCAGAGAAACTACCCCAATGAGAATGCCTTGGGGGTATGAAAGGCTTTATGCAGGGTTCACACCTCACAAAGCACGTGAAAAGCCATGTTGGGAGAAACTCTAAGTGTCCTGAATGAGGGAGAGACTTCCATTACAAGGCTCAACTCGTGCAACATCACAGGCTTCACAAAGCATAACAAGGCAAAGAGAGGTTTGCCTTCTTAGCCATGTGAATCACTTAATAACCCCATGATTTGGATTTATAACAACATAATTCACTTAATGACTACTGTAAAAAGTCATAAAATTGGGTCCTGTCATGTGAGTGCTTCAACTTACGATTGTAATGACAACAAAATTCTGCTCCCAGTTATGGTCATGGTTGAGGACTACATGTAGTTGAATTCCAATGCAGCTTTTGAAAATTATCGTTTTTCATTTCCAGATGGAAAATTTATCCTTTCATATCAATGCCAAACTCAGATAGGTAGTGGGAGAATAAGATGAAGATTTAGAGTTTTGTTTTTTTTTCTCTCATTGATTTGTCATTCCAACTTTCATTCCTTTACTGCTTTCTTGGTTGAAATTGAGTGTCGATGTTTGGATTTTTTTTTTCATAAGCATTCAGCAGAAAATTAAAATTTGGCTATGAACAGGCTAAGAATAGAGAGACACAATTTGCTTTCTAGATAGAGTCATGCTTTTTGATTCATAATGTTGGAAGGTCTTCATGTGAAGACAACAATGTCATAAGCGATAAGCAATACATAATGGCTTTGCAGAGGTGGCTTCTCTTTTATAGCATGTGGGTTCTACAAAGCATTTCATGTAAAAAGAAAGAAAAAGTCAAGAGCCATAATCACGTCATTCCTCTTACCTGTAAGCACAATTTATAAATAGTTGTATTTCTGCCCATAAACAACTGAGGAAACTTTTCCTGGAATAGTTGATTACAAATCTAAGCATCTAGAAATTTTCACTTGTTTCCAGTGATCTACAACATATCCCAATAACTTAGAAGATAAAATACCTCATGTCTTATGCTGAATATAGCAGTAATTTCTTGAGTATCAATTTATTGAAATATTGTATATTTAGCTTTGTTAGACTGAAATCACTAGGAAGCTCTTGAGAAATTGCCAATTGATTTCCATCTAATCAATATAAGATGCCTTGCTAATGTGAAATACAATTTGAAGCATATGCTGAAGGGTTGTTGGTGTTTTGTTTTGTTTTTTGAGGAAGGGCGTATATTTCAAACTTAGAATAATCTTTTCAGAATTAAGCTTGTGGCAATTCATGGAACAATAAATAATTTGGATTCTTCTTTTAGAAAGTTCCAAGTAAACTTCTGAATTAAAATATTAACTGAGGTTCTAGCCTTTGATCTGATTTAGTAATAGGAGGTGCAGATTCTCAAAAGCCTGTTTTATGTGAAAAGCACACTAGCCATTTTGGCAGGATAGGTCTTTTTAAATCCAGGACAGGTTTTGTATATATTTTTAAAAAGAAAAATCTAAAAATATTTATCAACCTCTCAGGCAAAAATTGATTATGTGTTTTTAAATTGGTATAGACATAGCCATTGCATAGATTTTCTGATGATTTCTCCCCAATCTGGCCCTTCAAGTTTTCAGACAAAAATAGATTGTGCTTAATTTTACAAGGTAAAAAAGCATGGAGAGATATTTCCAGTTCTAACAGATAACAGATAATCAGAGTTGGAAGGGACCTTGTGGGTCATCTAGTCCAACCCCCCGCCCAAGCGGGAGACCCTACACCATTTCTGACAAATGGTAGTCCAATCTCTTCTTGAAAGTCTCAAGTGATGGTGCTCCCACAACTTCCGAGGGCAACTTCTGTTCCATTGGTTAATTGTTCTCACTGTTTCTTCTTATTATAAGTTTCTTCTTATTATAAGGTTGTGCACTTACAGCACTTGTGGCTGTCCTTCTTTCAGGATTTCAATTCAACAGAACTTAATAACAAAAAAGTTAAAAACCCCAAAACATAAACCAATAAGCAACAATAAAATAATAAAATGGCAACAACCCAAACAGAAATGACATCATTGATAGGGGCTCCAACCTATCAGGATCTAAAGACCTGAGGCAACAACCAGTCTTGACAGCCTTTATAAAGGCCAGCGAGATTGGAGCTGATTGTGTGGCAGGTTAACTGGTTAAAGATATCCTACCAAAGCTTCAAAAACCAATCATTTTCCAAAATGGCAAGACATTTCTTTAAGCATCCCCCACATATCTATCACCCCTCCTTCCATGTGAGCCTTCCTCTTGCATCAAAGGAAGCCTCCACAAAGGGGCAATAGAGCGATAATCTCTCTGGTGATAATCTGTGCCTGGGCAGGGAAAAAAGCAGTATTTGATGTTCCCGAGATGCTTGAAGCTGGGGACAGGCTTGTGTGGTGAACAAAGGGAGGAAGAGATACTCTTAGTAGGTTACCACTGCTAAGCGGTATTCACTAAATTGTACTTGATCCTGATCCTCAAGAAAGCAACAATTCTTCCTCATCTCCTGTCAGCTGCAGGAGGTACTTTGGCTTTGCTATCAAGGCAGCATACAAGAGAAGAAAGAACTCCCCCACCTCACCCTGAAGCAGATGGGCAGGCATATGGGTACCTTGTTGCTTCTTCCTACTTCAGCCTGAATTGCTTCTTAGACAGGCAATGGATGCTTCCCTGGCAGTGGCGTTAAGAGAGACCCCTCCCAGCATTTCCAGCACCCCCAAGCAGACCCAAAATTGCAATATTTATCATAGAGCTTTGCTGCTCTACCAGTGTCCTTGTTCTTTTGCAGAGCTCAATGGAGTAGCCTTTTTTGTTTAAAGTGAGGTCCAGTGATATTTTACAAGATAACAGTTTCAAAACTTCTGATCAAATGTTACCCTGGCCTCTGGAGAAAACAGGTATTGAAGGAGACTGCACAGTGACTGGAGGAGGAGATGGAACATTCCCACAACAGGCCAAAGTAGAGAATCGGAGCTTTCTAATCCTTGGCCAGCTATGTCATCACCAACATTGTTCCACATTGTGTCCCTGGCAAAGTTTGCATCAGGAGAAGAGGGAAAACACTATAAGTGGAAGAGGTAAATATGATTTCAAGCTGCTCCTGCTGTGGACTGGAGATGAAGGCGAGGCCATGAGGTTATAAAAACAATTACCACAGCATGTTGAGGCCATCTGAGTATGGGATTCTTGGATGGTTGTTCATAATGTGCTAGGTCAAAATTCGTGTGAGTGTAAAGCTACATGGACTTAAAATGCTCAACAAACTGAGCCTATCAATACCTTTGTTCATTCCCAAAGGAGAATGAAATGTTCTCACAATACTCTGTTTGGATACCCTGGAATTAAGATGTCGAATGCTGGCAGGAACTCAACTTAAGTGGACATAAAAAATGGTGAGAAGTCAGGAGTGATGCTCATCTGATATTTTAATGGCGCAAATATATATACAACTTGGGAACTTTATTCAGGTTTTCAGTATATTTTCCCATTTTAGATATTTCGATACTCTTAGTAATGTTGGTCTGTGACCATAAAAAAATATTAATTGATGTGATACTCTTATGCCCCCTCCCTTTGTTTTAAAGAATAGACTTTTCTGGCATTCAGGTAGTCTTGCTTTTCAGATATGCTGCCCTCAAGGGGGTTATGTCAGCAATCCATTGACTTGTGCGCTGCTTGGCTTCTTCCCATGAGTAGCGAGGAGTATAATTAAAATCCCTTTGTGCTTTCTTGTAAGAAAAACTGAAAGGGGTGTTGAGTAGGATTACAAGGAAACGATTAATAGAAGGAACATATTTGAAGAAAGGTTTGAGCAACAAGCTCACAATCTCCAGGAACAGAGCATAATAATATAAAAGTGTGATGGGCATCACAGGTTTGGGTTCAACACCAAACCCCAATTCCTTTGTCAGCTCATAATTGAAGTCAGAATAGCTTGTGTGGGGAGAATCATCTGAGATGTAGTAGAAACGCCCTCGGATCTGTTTCACTTTTGTTGGGTTTCTCATGGCTTTAGCCACTTGAATATGAGCCCAAGCAATATTTCCAACATAGACAGGATTTACAATTGCCTCTTTCCTAGACATCCTCAAAAATACATTATTGTTCAGGATGCTTTCATCGAGGTGACTCAGAAGGAAAGGGCTGCCTTCTCCATAGATGTACATAGACCTCAAAGCACATGTCACAAAACTATTGCCCCCCTTGAGCGGCAAGCTATCCAACTCCAGGACACATTTCTCTGCCTCTCTTTTAGTTTCAGCATAGGGCTCGCCTTGGGTCGTCTCATATAGGGTGTCTTCATCACCATCATAAATGGGATCTCCTTTGTTGTTTGGACCTGTCACCTCAAGGCTGCTGGTATAAATAAAATACTGGACATCATTGCGGAGGCAGGCCTCCAGCAGCAGCTGTGTACCTTCAGAAAAAAGGAAATGTTAGCAACATTACAAAGGCTGAGGTGATTGCTATTCATCCCACACATACTCACTCCCCAGGAGAACATCATCTTATATTGATGCCATAAAAGGCCTCTGAGCCTGTTTGCCACAACTGCCACCTTCTAGATTATATCATCCTCAACAAATGGAGGTAAAGATCATTTTTACTTACCATAGAAGCAGTGGTGGGATTCAATTTTTTTTTTACTACCAGTTCTGTGTGCATGGCTTGGTGGGCGTGGCAGGGGAAAGATACTGTAAAATCTCCAGTCAGAGGTGGTATTTGCTGGTTCTCTGAACTATTCAAAATTTCTGCTACTGGTTCTCCAGAACTGGTCAGAACCTGACCACCTCTGCGTAGAAGCCCAAATTGAGGCAGGTTTGATCATGTTGTTTTTGCAAATATTGCTAGAAAACCCTTCCTATTGTGCATTAATGTGAACTAAGTTTCCCAGGAGAACTTTCACACAGCCCCAGAACTATGGTGAAATATTTAAAGGAGGCTTTTATATTTTCCATCTCTTTCTTAGTGTCTTCCTCCTTTCTAGGCCTTGCGTCTGAAGGACTTCACTGAATCTCTCTCTCCCCCACTGCAATCAAATATGTATTAGAAGCTTTAGAATCTAACAGGATGTTTTTAATGAAGACTATATGTATTTCCCAAGAATGGCGCTGTTTCAGATAGGTTGCCTATAATTTAATCTACTCATTTTCCATGAGTATTTCTCTTTATCCTAGGAATGAATGTCATCTTTATTAAAAAAATTGCCTCATTTCTGATTTTGTTTCAGATGAAATCGTGTTTTAAAAATTACTGTTCTGATATTACTGATATTACTGACATAATCACATTGATGGCAATCTGTTTCAAAATAAAGAAATGAACTAATTTCCTTCACAGTTGTGAATATGCATGTTTCTAGGAAATTTCAGTTGTGGCTTATCTCTGTGAGAAGATGGGCCTTGGCATTTATAGCACATAATTCTGCACGGGGCACAGATACCACGACTGGGGACCATCTCATATGTCCTATTATATATTTTAGGACTTATTAGGTATGATCATTGCCTTGGGCTATTTATAAAAAATAATAAAAAAGGATTAAAACAAAGAAAGATATAGGTAAAATAATAAGCAATAAACAGTATGATTCCTGACCAAGATTATTCTTGATCTGAAGAATTGGGAATATCTTTTTGAAAATGGATCTTGATGATTTGGCCATGTGCCTGGATTAGCTAATTCAGTGATGCAGTGTGTGTGTGTGTGTGTGTGTGTGTGTCCCGTCCAAGTCAGGATTAAGTCCTGATAAGTGTGTGGACTATTCTCTGAGGTTTTCTTGGCTAGATTTTCAGAAGTTTTTAACATTGCCTGGGTGATTGAATGACCCAAGGTCACCCAGCTAGCTTTATGCCTAAAACAAGTCTAGAATTCATTGTCTGCAAATTTCTGACCTGGTTATATTATATATGGTAGTTGGTTTTTAAAATGAAAATCTCTCTCTCTCCCTCTTTCTTTCTCTCCCTCTCCCTGCCTCCCCCCTCCTCCCTCTCTCTGTCAGAGACAGGGAGGGAGGGAGGGAGGGGAAAAAAAGAAAGTGAGGTGCCTCTCTTCATTGAGAATGTTTGGGTTTCTCTGTGTGTTTGGACACACATATGGTATCCCTCAACTTACAATAGTTCATTTAGTGACTGTTCAAAATTACACCGGCACTGAAAAAAGTGATTTATGACAATTTTTCACATCCTCTTTGCAGCACCCCCATGATCATGAGATCAAAATTCCGATGCTTGGCAACTGGCTCATACTTATGATTGTTGCAGCATCCTGGGATTATGTGATCAACTTCTGCAACCTTTAGACAAGCAAAGTCAATTGGGGAAGCCAGATTCACTTAACAATCAGCTTGCTAACTTATCAACTGCAGTGATTCACTTAACAAATGTGGCAAGAAATGTTGCAATATGGGATAAAACTCACTTAACAAATGTCTCACCGAACAACATAAATTTTGGGCTCAATTGTGATTGTAAGTCAAGGACTACCTGTATATACAGAGAAAGGGATAGAAGTCGACTCTGTAACCTGTGGCTAAGTGCTTCAGGTTAGAAACTTGAGAGATAGAGAGTTCTAGTCCTGCCTTAGGTACAAAGCCAGATGGGTGAATCTTGGCTGGTAGTCATTTTCTCTCAGTTCTAGAAAGATGGCATGGACAAACCTTTGCAAAAAAACCTGCAAGAAGTTATCCAGGCAGAATGAAATAAAATGTATTCTGCCTGCTTTACAAGGTTTATGTGGAATCAGTTTAAAGTTACTTGTTCTGAGTTTCTTATAGAATAAAGGATGTGCCTGGGGTTACCTGATCCCTGTCTTTTTTCCATATGAGACATTAAGAAAGATATTTTCCTCCCAGACAACTTTGTAGGGTTTGTGCAAATGCATATCCATGTGCGCATGTAATGTCATGCAGAATTTTTCTTCTTAAACAGACACTTATCCACTCAGAGAGAACAATCCAGCTATAGTGGAAGGAGGAGGCGAACCCTTCTCTCAGTCTGCAATCCAGACACTCCCCACGAAGAGAGACACCTGACTGTTATCCCTAATAAGGACAGGAACAGCCCATTCACCACCTGCCAGTGAGTAGGTGACCTCTCTCTGAGCAGTCTGAGGAGAATTTAAACTTTGTTTGCAAGCACCGCTCTCTGGTTCAGCATCAAAAGTCATCCCAACCTTACCCCTGACATTGACATCCCAGAGGGTCTGTTGATCAATGAGCCCCTGGGGGTCAATGATGGAAGCTGCATGAATGACAAGAGAGATTCCTTGGACTGCAGTTTCAAGAAGTGTCACATCGCGGATATCCCCTTGTATGACTGTCAAGAGGGTGTCACTCTTCATTTCTGGAAGAAGAAAAACACCCAATAAGTAATGACCTATATTTACCTTCCTTATATTCACTATAAAGCAAGCAATGCAGACCATCCTTATAGTAGGGGAGAGAAATAAGCTCTCTCCCCTCCCTGTGCTGCTTAGTTTTATTTCCATTAGCCATCTAGTCAGATAACACAGAAAAACATAGGGCAAGGCAGAGCAGCAGTGGACACCCCAGTTTAGCTGCCATTAAATTGTCTTTGCCTTTGTGCTGAAAACAACTATTTTCTTCAATGACATTGAAAGATGAATCCTGACTCAAGTCTACAATGAACTGTGGCTCTCCATCTTATCTGAAGAGAAGTTGCTACATGAAGATATCTATGGCTCCATGCACAAGGACAGACTCGGTCTTAACTGATGAGCTTAAGGGCAAAGGACATGTGTTCCAAAATAAGGTGTCTCTTTATCTCAGCCCGTTGACTGGGGGTTGGAGCAAGTAGCAGGATTTAAATCTCTAAGCATCATAAGAAGAGCTGAGCCTCTTATTACAAAAGGTCAGAGAAAGAGGCCTTAGGCCACGTTAGGACCTATGAAAACATTGATGGCTGGGTCTGAAGCTTTTGCCCTAGAATCATTACAGCTGCAACCTGAGCGACAAAATCAGTTGAACTTGCTGAGCAAAAAAACTGAGGTTTCTTTCTTACAACCCAGGCAGTCTTGACTATTTTTACTAATCCTTGAATATCTTTACGAAGATAGTGTTGACTATCTTTACTAATGACTATCTTTACTAATCCTCTGAAGAAACATGCGAGCTGTTCTGTCAATAGCAGACAGAATACATACAGTGCATATTCTGTGCTTTTAAAAACATTAGTTATATTACAGTTTATTATATAAATGAGTGTACTGACTGCATAAAATACCCCATTTACATTTGCTGACAAAATTTCTTTGAAATGTCCAAGAATAAGGAATATGTATTATTTAATGACATTTATAAAAATATTGTATTGTAAAGCCCCAGTGGATTTACATTATATCCATAGTTGTTCCAGCCTCGGTAATAGATTGGAATAAATATACTCAGCATTCTATTGAGGAAATATATTCCAAAAATATAAATAGTTTTGCATTCCATTTTAGACATGATTTTTGATGGCTGTATTTCTATTTCCAATCTCAAAATAATAGGAAACTACCTGTCACTACTGATTTACACAGTTGCAATATTCCTGCCTTTGGCGACTTGTTTCTGGACCCAGAGCAGAAGTTTGCCAGGATCCTTTCAGTTTTCTCCCTGTGAAGTGATAGCTTCCTACCAAACTACAGGCAGTTGCTGAAGTCAGAAATACAAATGAGACTCTTAAATAATTGCTAACTAACTGACGAACAAGTATGTTTTCCCTGGATCCCTTATACCAAAAGAATAAGGTTTTGTCAGAAGAAAAAGAAAGAAAGCAAACCCATTTACAGTAGTTGACAACCAAATACTTTCAGGAATAGGAAGGCTGAGCACAGGAGCTGTGCAAATCCATATACTGAAATATATTCCTATTTTTAGTTGTCATGTGTTACTTTAAATACATAAAGCTTACTTTTAAGCCTTTTTTCTATTAACAGTGCAAACAATATCTGATTTTCATTTTTTGTTAATCTGGATTTGTGCACAAGCTTATACATATCACTACTTTGGGCATCAAAGAGATGACGTCTATCCTTTCTTTAAAGCTAATCTTCTAATCCAATTTGCATGTGTACACACAGACTATGTACAGTTCCTTTCAATTAAAATTGAAATGTCATGAAAAAATATCCTAGATATTGTTGACAGATCTCTTAGTAGAAATGTTATATAGATATATTAATAATACATGTTAATTATCTAATTCAAACAATTCAGTCTGGCCAACATTGAAGGAAGGGCAGGGGGGAGGTTGAGTTTACACCTCTTCAGATTTGAGACTGAGACTCAGCTGATACAATGCTCCTCCATAGAAGAAACATTTCTTTCTAACATGCCAAGGAAAAGGTATTAATCTAGTTTGCTATCTAGTCTTTATATTTAATAAACTGGAGACTAAGTTTCCATTATGTGAACTTTTGCCAGCAGTCTGAAGTCTTGGTTGAGACACTGAGGTGCCACTTGAGCAGTCTGCCTCGACATGAGAAGCTTCTACACAGTGGATATGGGTATTTATTCCTGGACAACCAAACAACTCTCTTCTTTCAAGAACCGTACTTACTTTCAAAATCCTGGAGTGCTTCAACGCTGATGGTTTTGTCCAAGATTCTGACTTCAGCCAAACTCTCCTTTTCTGTCAACAGCTGGCAAACAGTCCTTTGACCCAGGAACCCACCAGCACCAGTCACTAGACATCTCACTCCTCCCAAGGACATGATGCTGAATGCTGCAAGGGCTGCTGTTCCTCCTGAAACAAAAGAGAAAAAAGAGACAGAAGGAATGAAGGTAGCAGAAAGGGGGAGGTTTGGCAGGCCTTGGCCAAGTGGGAGTGTCTTCATATCCAAGGCTATTTGCTTCTATCTCTTCTCCCCTCTGCCTACTGCTGCTGAGTTATTACATATTTTTGAAATGAAATGCAAGAACATTCTAATCTCTAAATGTTGTTAAAGTGCAGTCTTTGGCCTTGAGATGGTAGTTGAGGACTCTTTGCATTTGCAGAATTGCCTTATCTTCCCATTCTTACTGGTATCTAGTAAAGTCTCATCGATAGTCCTCTTTTCTTTGCCAGTTTGGATCATGTATTTCCACAGACAGGTTTCTGCTTAAAATTTCCAGTCAAGGACTGGAAAAACTTGTAATCCCTTTATCTTGCAGAATATCTAAAGGCCCTGTCACACTGGCCAATGGATGCAAAACGTTAGTAAAAAGGACACAGCGGACGAGAAAAATGTTCCATCTGTTGTTATCCGCTTTCAAAAGGGGCAAAAATTTGCATAACCAGAGCGGATAACACGGAAAGGAACGGATGGGGGGAGGACGCAGGGCAGATGGAAAGCGGATGCGGAACGGAAGCCTAGCGGATGGAAGCGGATGAGAGTGGATGGCACATCCGCAAGGCTTCCGGGGGGCCGCAGCAAAGCGGACGCGGAATGGATACAGTGGATGCAGAGTGGATGCCAAGCGGATGAAGCGGATGCACAGCGGATGCCTAGCGGATGAAGCGGATCACAGCGGAAGCCTAGCGGATGCACAGCGGAAGCCTAGCGGATGCCTAATGTTCACTGTGCATGCGGGGAGGATGCATTGCGTCAGCCCCGCGGATATAAAGGGAGGCAGCTCCCAAGCAGGTCACCATTCAGAGGAAAGATCTGCTTCCAGACACATCAAGTCCTTTGCCAGCCTGCCCTGCATGCCTGCCTGCCAGCCTTGCTGCCAGCCTTGCTGCCTGCCATCCTGCCAGCCTCCCTGCAAGCCTCCCTGCCAGCCTGCCTGCCAGCCTTGGTGCCTGCCTTCCTGCCAGCCTTCCTGCCAGCCTGGCTGCCTGCCAGCCTTGCTGCCAGCCTTGCTGCCAGCCAGCAACCCCACAATCATGGGGAAGAAGAGAAAGCCTCACCCATCTGCTGCCAGCCCTGGCAAGAGGGACAGGGCCACCCTCCCATCCCCTGGCCCTCACTCTGCTTCTGCTGGGGCTTCTGCAGCACGGGCTCACTCTGCTGGGGCTGGGGCTTCTACTGCTTCTGCTTCTGGAGGAGCTGATGATGATGCTTCTGGCGGTGGTGCTTCTGCTCGTGCTTACTCTGCTGATGCTGCTTCTGGCGGTGGTGCTTCTGCTAGTGCTTACTCTGCTGGCACTGCTCCTGGTGCTGGGGCTTCTGCTGATGCTGCTTCTGGAGGAGCTGATGTTGCTGCTTCTGGCGGTGGTGCTTCTGCTGGTGCTTACTCTGCTGTAG
>BLBF01000004.1:7254760-7296337 GCA_015471245.1 Laticauda colubrina | reverse complement strand
GTCCTCCTCCTGCTGCTGCTGCTGCTGCTGATCCTGCTGGTGCTGCTGCTGGTGGTGGTGTGGAGGAGCAGCACCTACAACCTGGAAGCCCCTCTGATGAGGGCCCATCTGGTCCTGCCAAATGGAGGAAGAGGCATATGCGAGAACGGGAGAGGAGGCAATACTCCATTGAGGAGGAACACGAGGATGAGGTGCTGGAGTGGCTGAGAGAGAATGACTATCTATGGCGGAAGGGACACAGGCTCTACAGGGACACCAAAAGGAAGCAGGCTGCTTGGAGAGAGAAGGCGGAGAGTCTGGGCTACACTTCGGATGTGCTCCTCGGCTGGTGGAAGCACATGCACACCTGGTACGGGAAGCTGCACCTCAAGAAATCTGGCCAGGCCACGGTCAAGCTGACAGGCAGAGAGACCTACGTCATGGCCAGGTGCAGCTTCCTGGAGGTTGAGATCCGCCACCGAGGAGCAGCCCCTCTCACAACCCTCTCTCTCCGGCAGCCTGCTGAGAGCCAGTCCTCTTCTGGCCGAGAGTCAGCTCCTGTCTCCAGGCAGGTTTCTGTGGAGCGTCCCACGGCGGAGAACCCGCGGACAGTTGTTTTAACCATGGCGGAGCGCGTGGAGGACTCCCTGGCGCAGTGGGAGAAAGGAGATGGCACTTCCACCACAGTCCTACTCGCATCCACCCCCAGTTCCACCTCCACAGAAAGGCAGAGAGCCAGACAGGAGGGGCAGAGCCACACTGTCCTGCTGGAGATCAGGGACACCATCCGGAGCAGCATAGATCTCCTCTCTCAGCTGTCCACACCGACTCCTCATCCTCCAACCGCAAGCCCTTCCTCACCTATGTCAACCAGACCCTCACAGACATGGCGGAACCCCAGTACCAGGTGATGAAGGACTGGATCACCGAGCTGCTTTACAACCATCCAGATCCAGAGGAACCTGCTCCCACCCAGTCCAGGTCTGCTCCTCGACCCCAGGTGATGTCCCTCCCATTCCAAGGCTTTCCACAGGCCCTCATCTACCAGGGCTATGGCTACCAGGAGGTCCAGCAGCACAGGCAGCAGCCCTTCCCAGTCCAGGCACAGTCTCATCGGACGCCACTGTTGCCACCGGTTCCACTGATGCCACTGATGCCACCGACGACACCGATGCCACCGACGACACCGACGACACCGATGCCACCCACACCACCGATGCCACCGACACCAGCCCTCACCCAGCTGCAGACCAGACAGCCCCACTACACTGCTCCTTCCTCCACCCCACAGCCAAGCCCGGCCTCAGTACATCTGTCGTCGGTATTGGGACTGACACCTCATGGCATGGAGGAAGGAGATCTCAACATCACGGGGCTGAGCCAGCTGTCTGAGAGCTTCCTCAACACACCGTCCCCTGTTGTCCTCTTGGGGCCAGGCAACCCAGTAGGGCTTCAGACCAGCACTCCAGCAGCAGCCACCTCCACAGCACCTGGACCCTTCACCCCTGAGACTGGGCACACCTCCGAGTGACCGATAAGAGTGCCAGAGACTGGGTGGCTACCTGTAGACTTTATTTGGACACTTGACTTGGGTCATTTTTCTTTTACAGCTTGTTATTAATAAAGATTATCTTTGCTTCACAAGCTTGCCTCATTTATTTCATTAAATAAAGTCTTGGTGGAAACTTTTAGAAATGGTTTAAGCCTTTGCATGCTTGTGGGATGGGTAAGGATAGCATTGGGGTGGGCAGGGATACTTTTGGGATGGGTAATAGCTGTGGGATGGGCAGGGATACCTGTGGGATGGGTCAGGATATGTGTGGGATGGGTTAAGATAGCTGTGGGATGGGTTGAGATAGCTGTGGGATGGGTTGAGATAGCTGTGGGGATAGATAAACCTCCAGTGCAAGCATAGTGGGACTGTATGGTCCACCCTCCCAGGTGCCACACCTATGGCCCTACATTATCAATACTAATGTAATCATTGATCCACACATGTCAACATAAACACAACTCTTTATTAAATGCCCTGTTCATTGTAGGCCCACCCAACATACATGGCCCGATCTCATCCGTGTGATGAGACAGGCTGAAGCATCCATTAATCATCTACCATCCTGTCTTGCCACTCCACTGCTCCAGCTGGGGAGTTGCACCAGTGTTTCAGGAGGTTGCGCTGCTTCTTCCCTTCACGTGAGGCTCTGTTGGGGCCTTGCACATCCTCAGTGTCTATCAGGTTTTGCCCTTGCCTCCATTCCCCAGGCTCCATGTCCCCATTGCCTTGTTGGAGGTCCACGAGCCTGCAAGACTGGGTAGCAGATGCGCATGAGATTGTGCAGGATGCAGCAAGCTTCCACGATCCTCCTCACGGTCTCTTGGGCGATGCTGCATGGTGGTGAGAAGTAACTGGAACATGTTGGCCAGGATGCCAAAGGCGTTCTCCACCACCCGCCTTGCCCTGGACAGCCTGTAGTTGAAGTTCCTCTCTTCACGGGTGAGGCATCTGGAGGTGTAGGGCTTCATGAGGTAGGTTGTGAGGGAGAAGGCGTCATCCCCCACGATGAAGTAGGGCACATCTTGCGTGTCCTTGGGCAGGGGTTCTGGATCTGGGAAGCCCATGATGACGTTGCGTTCCAGCCCCTCCTTGAGATGACTGGTGTTGTATACCTGGGCATCTGAAGCTGACCCGTTGCCTGAAGCATCGATGTACATGAACTTGTAGTCAGCATCGACCATGGCGAAGAGGATGATGCTGAAGAAGCCCTTGTAGTTGAAATAAGTGGACCCTGAGTTGGCTGGTGCTTTGCAGGCCACGCGCTTGCCATCTATGGCTCCAATGGTGTGGGGGAAGTTCCACCTCTGATACCACTGCTCTGCAACTTTCTTCCATCCTTCTTCAGTGGAGGGGCACTAGAGGAGCTCCTCCAGGTATTCTTCGATGATGGCCTGCACCACTTCTCTGACCACAATCCTGATGGTGTTGTGTGGCACCCTCCAGCCATACTGCATGCTCCTGTAGGTGGTCCCTGAGGCCAGGTGGCGCAGAGTCAGTGCCACCTTGAGCCCAGGGTCCAGGCTGGGCCGGAAGTTGGTGCTCTGCTTGGTCAACCTGGGTTTCAGCCGCTGTACAACTTCGTCAAACATGGCTGGAGGCATCCTAATGAAGTTCTGGAATGCACGAGGGTCTTCGTACCTCAGCTCCACCATCAGCTTGTTGTACAGTCCATACTCTGCTCTTCTCCCGATCCATCTTCGGACCCAGATGCTTCTTGGCTGCCTCCTTTTCTTCCCGTAGTAGTGTTCACAGAGCCTGTAGATGGCTTTGCACTGTTGCAGAACGATGGTGGGTACCAAAAGGAGTTTGTTACGATCCAAGGTGGACATGACTGGATGCTGTGGAAGAGCAAGAGGCAGATGAAGGCTGCAGAGGTCTGCACAGCAGGGCTGCTGGTCTGAAAGTGAGATCCAGGTGAGTTGCTCCCCCTTTTTATAGGCAGTATAGGTTTTCCCCTATGTGTCCTTTTGCATCCTCTAGGCATCCTCTAGACATCCTTAATATCCGAGATAGGTCCCCTCTGCGAACGTTTTTTCCGTTTTAAATGCTTTGTATGCGAGCTGCATCTGCTTTCATCCTTTCTCCATCTGTGTTACTCACGCTGCGCGTCCGTTCCGCGTCCGTTCTGCTTCCTCCCTGTGTCCGTTTTCCTCTGGAGAGGATTTGAGTTGCGCGGATGTGCAGCGGATGCCTAGCGGATGTAGGGGACGCGTAATGCAGAATGGATGTCCCCCGTATGCCTAACGGATGCAGAACGGACGCGTTGGATACATTTTCCACTCAAAAGTTTTGAGCAGCTCAAAACCTTTTGAGCGGATGAAATGTCAATAGACGGATGCTGGACGGATAGAGAGGAAGCAAAATGGAGGCAGTGAGTTCAGAACGGAAGCATCGCGTTAACCAACAGATGGCAAGTGTTTTTCTCCGTTTTACATCCTCTTTCTATCCGTTGGTGCAGTGTGATAGGGGCTTAAACTGATAGAAGTTTTTTGAAATGCTGTAGTAATGTAAACATAATCAGAAAGGATAAAGGTGAAATTAGTCAGTACAGGACAAACCCTGTCACAGAAACATTACAAATGAAACCCTGCAAAGAATTAGAACATTCAGCAATTTATTTCTCAGGTGGCTAGCTAGTGAACCCTGGAAAATTGGCATTATTTCCCCTAGGGGTGGGATTCAAATTTTTTAACAACTGGTTCTGTGGATGTGGCTTAATTGGTGGGCATGGCTTGGGGGTCATGTTATTGGCTGGGCGTGGCCAGCTCAATATCAGTCACATCGAGGTTTGCATCTCCTCGCCTGGCCTCCCATGACTGTGGGGATGCCACAACAGTCATAAGTGTGAAAAATGGTCATAAGTCACTTTTTTCGGTGCCATTGTAACTTTGAATGGTCACTTCACACAAGCAAAGTACCAGCAAAGGAGGGAGGAAAAACTCCAGATAAGTTCCTGAGACAGGAAGTCTAGTCCTGCCAAGAATGTAATAAGGGTTAACTGAGAGGCAGTTTCTGTAAGCAACACCAGAATGTTTCCTTCCTGCCTTCCTTACAGGATTAGGCCAGTAATTTCTTCAAACAACCAGTTCTCCGAACTGCTTAGAATGTTAACAACTGGTTCTAGCGAATAGGTGCGAACTGGTAGAATCCCACCCCTGATTAACCCCCTACTGCTTTGCTGCTCCGAGGAACTAATAATTACCAGTATGGGCTGCTGGGGTTTTGCAGGGGTTCAGGAGAGCCCCTAGTTAAGATTCTGTGCATTTCAGAGAACCCCCAAATCCCACTCCTGGATTGCCCCACCCCTCCCAGGAGTCCCCATGTGGCTCATTTTGGATGCAGGTAAGTGCAGGGCACACACAGAGGCTCAGAGAGGGCAAAAAATGGGCCTCCCGGAAGTTCAGAAAGGCTGGAAGCCCCTTTCCGGCTTCCAGAGAACCTCTGGAGCTTGGGGTGGCTGTTTTTTCCCTCCTGGAGGCTCAAGGAAAACCTCCAGAGGATGGGGAGGGCAAAAATGCCCCCCCACCATGGTGCAGGAGGCTGACTGGGCCACACCTACCATGGCCACACCCACACAGCAACCGGGGAGAGAATCTATTGCTAAAATTTTTGAAGCCCACCTGTGGTAATTACTACTGTGGTTATAGCTAAATCCTGGCTTCAATGAAGCAAAACTGACTTTGATTGTCAAAACTAGTCCTTTAGTTAATCTCTTGAACAACTATCCAGCCAATTAATTAACAACTGTATGGTTGAGCTTCATGACAGTAAATACTTGCAGTTCATTTTTTTCTTTTTGCCTTTGAGTCATTGTTGTCTCCTAAATAAGTTCCTACAATTTTCCTAGCAAGATTTCAGAAGGGCAGGAAAGAGGGTTGCCTCTTTCCTCGGGCTGTGTTGTCCCCAATTTGGGTCTGAGCCTGGTGCCAAAGCCAATGATAGACGCCAGGCACGAGGTGCTGGTTATCTGATTACTTTTTATTGTAGTACTCCAAGGAAAAGGGCTCCTGGTCAAAATGCCAAGAGCCAAGAACAAAGGATTGAGTAAGTTTTATACATTTTCACTAAAGGAGAAGGTGGGACAAAGTGAGATAATAAGAAATATCATCTAATAAACATTTTAGGAATAATTCTACAATTTGTTCTATTGATCTCTAGCTGTCCCTATTCCCAAGTCTTGGCTAATGAATGCCCTAGGAGTTATCTAATATACATTAGATTTGCTGCAGGTCTAACTTTTAGCTGAGGTCTGCAAGTTGGCGAAATCTTGTTATTTTTATCAGCTTTCCAATTAGCCAGGATTGTTACAAGATTTACACACGCATATCTCCTGTGGATAAGCATTCTTTTTTCTTGCCAGACAGACTCCACAATAACAGGCTTCCTGATTTACTTTGAAGTGTGTGCCATGTTCTGGCTTTATTTTAGCAGATGGCTGAGAGAGACTCATAGGCCCAAAATCACCCTGCTGGTTTCATGCCTTAGAAAGAATTTGAACTCACAGTTTTTTAATCTGTAGAGATGCTCAGTTATCCAGGTCATGGTTGTCCCAAAGGTGCTTTTTCTGGAGGCAACTGGACTTTCTTATTTTTTTCTTTTAATGATGTTTCACTTCTCATCCAAGAAGCTTCTTCAGCTCTGATGGGATAGTGGGGAATGGAAGGATTTATATTCCTTGCAGACAGCTGGTAATCTGCATCCTTTTAGAAGGTTGTTGAAGCACTTGGAGGTTTTGATCTTTCCATTTCCCCACTATCCTGTCAGAGCTGAAGAAGCTTCTTGGATGAGAAGTGAAACATCTTCAAAAGAAAAAACAAGAAAGTCCAGTTGCCTCCAGAAAAAGCACCTTTGGGTCACAGTTTTCGAGTTTCTAGTCCAGTGCCAAAACCACATAACCAGACTTTCTTTAATCTATTAGATGATCTTATCTTACTGTATATAAAATTCTTATCTTCCTTAAAACTTTGGCTGGTAATATTAGGGAAAATATTGATCTCTTTCTAGCATTATGAGGGAAGTTGAAAAAAACCTCCTCAAGTAGGAGGTTGAAATCATTGAAATCATTCTTTCAAAACTGAAAGAATGAAATCATTCTTGAAATTGTTCCGTCTGGAAAAACACGAGGTAGACCGGGTTCCAACAACAAAGTCTTTATTTGTTAACACAGTGAAGAAACGGAACATTGGCTCAAGCCGCGACAGCTCTTTTATATGTTTCTGTCTGCCGCCTTGTAGCCAATGACAAGCATTTGGTTTTTGCCGCCCTTGGGCAGCTTCGTGGATTGGTTCCTATTGAACCAATCCCCTTTTAGGTTTTGTTAACCAATCAGAATGAAGTATTTGGAGTCTACTATTATTTATACAGAACAAAAATCATTCTTCAAAATTGGATAAATCTTTCTTATAGCTGCCTTAAAATTAATATTTTTAAATTTAAAAATACTTGTGGGGATACTACTCCTGCATAACCTTATTTGACACTGGAATATCCTTCCTTGGAGATATTTTATACCACTTCTCAAAGAATCTCAAAGCAGTTTACCAAACCCTACATCCTAAAACTATAAAATGAATTTCTTTGTACAGCAAAGTCTATAAAAATTAATATTGATGATCATTCATTAAAAAAACAATCAAACAAACAAGGGAAACAAGAATTTGATTGTGCACAGGATTCAGAGTTCAATGGCATTATATATATATATATATATATATATATATATATATCTGTGTGTTTATCACACAGATCTTTCACCATAAATATACAATAATGTTTCATTCAAAGTAATGGGTTGAAACTGCCATTAAATTTCATTCCCAAATTAGCATTTTTCTTATTTAAGGCATGTTGCTTTTTTACCTCAGTGAGAAAGCTATTTTGATATATTTATCCCAAAGACGCTTTTTCAATTATTTTTTTTCATTAATCCAGTTCTAAAGAATTTTCTTGGATAAGAAGTGAATTGTCTTCAAGGAAAAACAAAGAAAGTCCAGTTGCCTCTTGAAAAAGCACCTCTGGGACAACCATGATATGAATGACTGAGAATCTCCATAGAGTTTTGATATATTTAGATTTAAAAATGTATAGTGTGGAAAGACCAAATTAATTTATAGGGCCCTTTCCTTCAGCTAGACAAAAGATTATCCCAGGATGCTTTGAGATGAAAAAAACCAAAGTATAAGATTCTTTATGTTTACTAGTTTCATTACTGTTCATAGCTCACCAATCTGTTTTTGAACAGTTGGCAGTTTTTCTCACTATCCTTGACTTCTGTCTAGTATTACAAGAATGACAGTAATTATATTCTAGCACTATACAAGATGGAAATAATAAAGGCCCTGTCACACTGCAAAAACGGATGCAAAGAGGAAGCAAAACGGAAAAAAAAAACCTTGCCATCCGTTCTAAAACGCGATGTACTCACTGCCTCCGTTTTGCTTCCTCTCTATCCGTCCAGCATCTGTTTATTGACGTTTCATCCGCTCCAAAAGTTTTAGGCTGCCTAAAACTTTTGCGCGGAAAATGTACCCAATTCGTCCATTCTGCATCCGCTACGCATCCGCTACGCATCCGCTATGCATCCGTTACGCATCCGCTATATCCGCTAGGCATCCGCTGCGCATCCGCGCAACTCGCATCCGCCCGCACGCAGGGAGGAAGCGGAACGGATGCAGAACAGAAACAAATCGTTTAAAACAGAAAAAACGTTCTCAGAGGGGACCTATCTCGGATATTAAGGATGCCTAGAGGATGCCTAGAGGATGCCTAGAGGATGCCTAGAGGATGCCTAGAGGATGCAAAGGGACACCTATACTGCCTATAAAAAGGGGGAGCAACTCGCCTGCTTCGCACTTTCAGACCAGCAGCCCAGCGGTGCAGACCTCTGCAGCCTTCATCTGCCTCTTCCTCTTCCACAGCATCCAGTCATCTCCAGCATGGATTGCGACAAAATCCTTTTGGCAGCCAACATCCTTCTGCATCACTGCGAAACCATCAACAGTCTCTGTGAACTCTACTACGGCAAGAAAAGGAGGCACCCAAAATAAGTCTGGGTCCAAAGATGGTTAGCCAGAAGAGCACAGTACCAACTTTACGACAAGCTGATGGTGGAGCTCAGGAGCGAAGACACTCGGGCATTCCAGAACTTCATGAATATGCCTCCAGCCATGTTTGACGAACTTCTGCAGCACCTGACACCCAGGCTGAGCAAGACAAATACCAACTTCCCGCCCAGCCTGGAACCTGGGCTCAGGGTGGCACTCACTCTGCACCACCTGGCCTCAGGGACCCCCTACAGGAGCATGCAGTACGGCTGGAGGGTGCCACCCAGCACCATCAGCTTTGTGGTCAGAGAAGTGGTGTGGGCCATCCTCGAAGAATACAAGGAGGAGCTCCTCCAGTGCCCCACCACTGAAGAAGGATGGAAGAAAGTTGCAGAGCAGTGGTATCAGAAGTGGAACTTCCCCCACACCATTGGAGCCATCGATGGCAAGCACGTGGCCTGCAAGGTTCCAGCCAACTCGGGGTCCACTTATTTCAACTACAAGGGCTTCTTCAGCATCATCCTCTTCGCCATGGTCGATGCTGACTACAAGTTCATGTACATTGATGCTTCAGGCAACGGCTCATCTTCCGATGCCCAGGTATACAACGGCAGTCACCTCAAGGAGGGGCTAGAAAGCAACCTCATGGTGGGCTTCCCAGATCCAGAACCCCTGCACAACGACACGCAAGATGTGCCCTACTTCATCGTGGGGGATGATGCCTTCTCCCTCACAACCTACCTCATGAAGCCCTACACCTCCAAATACCTCACCCGTGAAGAGAGGATCTTCAACTACAGGCTGTCCAGGGCAAGGCGGGTGGTGGAGAACGCCTTTGGCATCCTGGCCGACAGGTTCCAGGTACTTCTCAACACCATGCAGCATCGCCCACAGAGCATGAGGAGGATCATGGAAGTTTGCTTCATCCTGCACAATCTCATGCGCACCCGCTACCCAGTCTTGCAGAACAGGCTCGTGGACCTCCAGCAAGGCAATGGGGACATGGACCCTGGGGAATGGAGGCAAGGGCGAAATCTGATCGAACCTAAGGATGTGCAAGGGCCCAACAGAGCCTCAAGTGAGGCGAAGAAGCAGTGCAACCTTCTGAAAGACTGGTGCAACTCCCCAGCTGGAGCGGTGGAGTGGCAGGACAGGATGGTAGATGCTTTATGGATGCTTCCTTCAGCCTGTCTCATCACACGGATGAGTTTGGGCCATGTATGTTTGGTTGGCCTACAATGAACAGGGCGTTTAATAAAGAGTTGTGTTTATGTTGACATGTGTGAATCAATGCTTACATTGTAATTGATAAGGGCCATAGGGGTGGCAGCTGGGAGGGTGGACCATACAGTCCCACTATGCTTGCACTGGAGATTTATCTATCCCACAGCTATCTTAACCCATCCCAAAGGTATCCCTGCCCATCCCACAGCTATCTTAAGCCAAAGGTATCCCTGCCCATCCCACAGCTATCTTAACCCATCCCAAAGGTATCCCTGCCCATCCCACAGCTATCTTAACCCAAAGGTATCCCTGCCCATCCCACAGCTATCTCAACCCATCCCACAAGCATGCAAAGGCTAAACCATTTCTAAAAGTTTCCACCCAGACTTTTCAGAAAAAAAATAATGAAGCAAGCGTGTGAAACAAAGATAAACTATTAATAACAACCTGAAAAGTAAACATGAACCAAGTAAAGTGTCCAAATAAAGTCCACAAATATCCAGGCAGCCAGTCTCTGGTACTCTGCTTGGTCACTCGGAGGTGTGTGCCTAGTCTAATTTTTAGGGTGCAGGTGCTCTGGAGGTGGGTGCTGCTGCTGTGCTGGTCTGAGGTTCTGATGGAGTGCCTGGCCCTGAGAGGACAACAGGGGACGGTGTGTTCAGAAAGGTGTCGGACAGCTGGCTCATCCCCACGATGCTGAGAGATCCTTCCTCCATGCCATGGGGTGTCAGCCCCAGTACCGAGGACAGATGTACTGAGGCCGGGCTTGGCTGTGGGATGGAGGAAGAAGTAGTGTAGTGGGACTGCCTGCTGTGCAGCGAGCTGAGGAGTGGCGTGGCTGGCATCGATGTCTTCGGTGGCATAGTTGGCATGGGTGGCATCGGTGGCATCAGTGGAACAGCTGGCAACGGTGCCGCCCGATGACTCTGTGCCTGGCCTGGGAAGGGCTGCTGCCTGTGCTGCTGGACCTCCGGGTAGCTGTCGCCCTGGTAGGTGAGGGGCTGTTGGAAGCCTTGGTATGGGAGGGACATCACCTGGGGTTGGAGAGCAGATCTGGACTGGGTGGTAGCAGGTGCCTCTGGGTCTGGAGGGTTGTTAATCAGCATGGAGATCCTCTCCTTCACCAGCTGGTACTGGGGATCCGGCATCTCCTTCAGGGTCTGGTTTAAATAATTGAGGAAGGGCTTGCGGTTGGAGCAGGAGGAGTCGATGGGGACTAGCTGAGAGAGGAGACCTATGCTGGTGCGGATGGTGTCCCTGATCTCCACCAGGACCTTGTGGCTCTCACCCTCCTGCGGTCTGGCTCTCTCCCTTCCTGTGGAGACGGTGGTGTGGGTGGATGGGACTTCGGCAGCGGTGGACTCGATGTTACCTTTCTCCCACCACACCAGGGAGTCCTCCTCGCTCTCCACCAAGCTTTCAACACCTGCCTGGGGGTTCTCCTCCATGGCACGCTCCACCGAAACCTGCCTGGAGACAGGGACTGACACTCGGCTGGAAGAGGACTGGGTCGCAGCAGGCTGCCTGAGAGTGAGAGTAGACAGATGGGCTCCTGGTGCTGCTCGGTGGCGGATCTCACCCTCCTGGAAGCTGCACCTGGCCATGATGTAGTTCTCTCTGTCCGTCAGCTTGACGGCGGCCTGGCCAGATTTTTTGCGGTGCAGCTTCCCGTACCAGGTGTGCATATGTTTCCACCAGCCGAGTAGCACCTCTGAAGTGTAGCCCAGACTCTCCACCCTCTCTCTCCAAGCAGCCTGCTTACGCTTGGTGTCCCTGTACAGCCGGTGTCCCTTCCGCCACAGATAGTCGTTCTCTCTCAGCCACTCCAGCACCTCATCCTCGTGCGCCTCCTCAATAAAGTACTGCCTCCTCTCCCGTTGACGTGAACGACTCTTCCTCCCTCTGGCAGGGCCATATGGACCCTCATCAGAGGGACTTCGAGGTTGTAGGGGCTGCTCCTCCACACCAACAGCAGCAGCAGCAGCAGCAGCAGCAGCAGCAGCAGCAGAATCATCATCATCAGAAACATTACCAGCAGGATCATAATCAGCATCATCATCATCATCATCAGCAGCAGCAGAATCACCAGTAGGATCAGAATCAGAATCAGAATCAGCAGCAGCCGCAGCAGCAGCAGCAGCAGCAGCAGCAGCAAGACCAGGATGAGCAGCAGCAGAGTAAGCACCAGCAGCAGGACCAGCAAGACCAGGAGCACGAGCAGAACGAGCAGGACCAGCAAGACCAGGAGCACGAGCAGAACGAGCAGGACCAGCAAGACCAGGAGCACGAGCAGGACCAGCAGGACCAGGAGCAGCTTCAGCAGAGTGCACAGCAGCAGAATCACCACCGCCAGGAGCAGCTTCAGCAGAGTATGCAGCAGAAGCACCACTGCCAGGAGCAGCCACAGCAGAAGCTCCAGCAAGAGAAGAGCGAGCCCAAGCAGCAGAAGCCCCAGCAGAAGCAGAGTCAGGGACATGGGGCGGGAGGGTGGCCCTGTTCCTCTTGCCAGGGATGGCGGCAGGTTGCTGAGCCTTTCGCTTCTTCCCCATGGTTGTGGGGTTGCTGGCTGGCAGGAAGGCTTGCAGGCACCAAGGCTGGCAGGAAGCCTGGCAGGAAGCCTGGCAGGAAGGCTGGCAGGAAAGCAGGCACCAAGGCTGGCAGGCAGACTGGCTGGCAGGGAGGCTGGAAGGCAGGCTGGCAGGGAGGCTGGCAGGGAGGCTGGAATGCAGGCTGCCAGCAAGGCTGGAACGCAGGCTGGAAGGCAGGCTGGCAAGGAGGCTGCCCAGGAGGCTGGAAGGCAGGCTGGCAGCAAGGCTGGCAGGGAGGCTGGAATGCAGGCTGCCAGCAAGGCTGGAATGCAGGCTGGAAGGCAGGCTGGCAAGGAGGTTGCCCAGGAGGCTGGGAGGCAGGCTTGGAGGCAGGCATGCAGGCAGGGCAGGCAAGGAACTCGAAGTGTCCAGCAGCAGGTCTTCCCTCGGAATGCTGGCCACGTGCGAGCTGCTCCCTTTATATCCGGGGGGCTTGTGCAATGCGTCCTCCCCGCATGCGCAATTAACGTGCGACATCCATTCCGCTTCCGCTGTGCATCTGCTAGGCTTCCGCTGTGCATCCGCTTCATCCGCTGTGCATCCGCTGTGCATCCGTTTTTTCCGTTCTGCGTCCGCTCTCCTGAGACCCCCCCCGAAGCCCTGCGAATGCGCCATCCATTCTGCATCCGCTGGGCTTCCGCTGGGCTTCTGCTTTGCATCCTTCCTGCGTCCTCCCCGCGTCCGTTTCATCCGCTCCAATGATGCAAATTTTTGCCCCTTTTGAGCGCGGATACAATGGAAGGAACATTTTTCCCTTCCGTTGTGTCCTCTTTGCATCCGTTGGGCAGTGTGACACGGCTTTAATAAGTGGTTTGTATAGTTTCAGATTAGAATTCATTGGAAAGGTGGATGTTTGGGAAAGTTTTCCAAGGCCAGTTGAAGAAATAATTGGATTAGCTGAACCATATAAAATCAGCCTGCAGAAAACTTGCATCTCAGGAAATACTCCTCTGGAGCAATTATTCTCTGAATGAATGATATTATGACTAAAGATAAGAGTCTTGGAAGTAATCACATACTTTGTAATCCTACTCATACATCAGTGGTGGAATTCATTTTTTTTTACTACCAGTTCTGTGGGTGTGGTTTGGTGGCCGTGGCAGGGGAAGGATACTATAAAATCTCTAGTCAGAGGTGGTATTTGCCGGTTCTCTGGCTCTCCGGCTCAAAATTTCCATTTCTGGTTCTCCAGAATTGGTCAAAACCTACTGAATACCACCTCTGACATACATGCTGCTGCTGCTTCTTCTTTTTTTTAAGTTTTATTGATTTTTATGGACAAACAAAAACAAACAAGCATAAAAACATCCAGCTTTCTTCCATATGTATACAAACAGTGTGTTGGTTGGTTTACAATTTTTTTGTGCATTAATTTCATAGTCTCAATTACAGTTACATTACATAATAACTCATATTATCAGAAATTGAATATCCTAGTATTATTAATCATTTGACTATAATTTTATTCATTCATACTTTGCGAGATAACTATACTTAGTTTATTTTATAACAATTCATATCGTCCTTCCAAATCTATCTTAATAACATTTTATATATGAAGTAATAATAATAAAAAATACATCTTTATATATTCATTATTTTCTATAATTCTACATATTCTATTACTATATTTAGTTATCTAGCCATTGTAGAAAATGTCCCAAAATTAGTAAAATTGTTTATCTTGTTCTTTAATTTCAAATGTCAATCTACTCATTTCAGCACATTTCAGTATTTTCTTGATAATTTCCTCCTGCAATGGTATTTTCTCATTTTTCCAATTTTTAGCAAATACAATCCTAGCTGCTGTTAGTATGTTTACAATCAAATATTTTAAATCTTTGTTGTATGTATCAGGTAGAATTCCCAATAAAAATATCTCTGGTTTTAAATCAATATGCTTTTTGGTCATTTTTTCCAACCACGTGTGGATTTTAGTCCAATATTTTTTTGCAGCCACACAAGTCCACCACATATGGTAATATGAGCCAGGTTTCTGATGACATTTCCAACATCTTTCGGATTTATTCTTGAACATTCTTGCTATTCTTGTCAGGGGGAAATGCCACCTGTAAAACATATTATCCAAATTTTCTTTAAATGCTGTTGACATTGTCATTTGATAATTTTGAGACCACAATTTTTGCCATTTCTCTAGATCAATCGCATATCCAAAATTCTTCCCCCAAACAATCATAGTTTCTTTAACTTGTTCTTCTCCTAGTTTAATTTCTAATAAATATCCATACCATTTTTTAATCACCTTTTCATCAGTACCTGTCAAAATCTTATCTAAATCAGTCAATTTATTATAGAAACCTTCTGTTTTAAAATCTTTTTCATACCTTGAATGTATCTGTGCATAAGAAAACCAATTCATCAAACTTGTTCCTCTAGTTTTTGCATCTATTTAAGTTCACCTTTTTCATTCAAAATTTCCCCATATCTAACTGTTTGTTCCTTCTTATATGTTATAGGATAAGAAAATGCTTCAATAGTCGATAACCAGACTGGAATTTTCAAATAACATTGTCTTTTAATCTTCTCCCAATTTAACCACAGAGACTGCCGTATATGATGTCTTCTAAAATAACCCTGTATTTTACTTCCTTTATACCATAAAAAGGCATGCCACCACAACAACAGATCATGTCCTTCTAATGTCAACAATCTAGTATTTCTTAGTGTTATCCATTCCTTAACCCATGTCAAGTTTGTAGCTTGGTAGTACAACTCCCAATTAGGCAGACTAAATCCTCCTCTAATTCTAGCATCTTGTAAGATTTTTAACTTTATTTTCGCTTTCTTACCTTGCCATATATATTTCAACACAATTTTGTTTAAATCTTCAAAGTAGTCCTTTCCAAGCCTAACTGGTATTGTTTGAAACAAATATAGAATTCTGGGTAAATTATTCATTTTGATAGTTGAAATTCTCCCTATTAGTGATAATTGTAGGTTTTCCCATTTCGTCAAGTCTACTGCTATCTGTTGTTTAAGTTTAATGTAATTGTTCTCTTTTAATGTACTACATCTTGCTGTCAAATGTATCACCAAGTACTTAAATCTTATTCATAATTTGAATTTTCAATACATCTGCCAATTCTTCTTTTTGCCTTAGTAACATGTTCTTTGTCAAAATCTTTGTCTTATCTTTGTTTATTTTCAGGCCGGCCACCTTACCATATGCCTCTATCTTTTCCAATAGTTTTGGTGCTGTTTCTAGAGGGTCTTCTAAAATAAAAGCCAAGTCATCCGCAAAAGCTTGCAATTTAAATTCTTCCTTTTTAATTTTCATTCCTTTTATACTCTCTAATGCTTCTATTTAACACTTCCAGGGTTAGTATGAATAGCAAAGGTGATAGTGGGCAATCTTGTACCTTGTCTTGTACCTTTTCTTATATTGATAGAGTCTGTTAATTCTCCCTCTATCATTACCTTTGCAGTTTGCTTGTAATACATGGCTTGTATTGTTTGAATAAATTTTCTGGCAAAGCCCATTTGTTGCAATAATAATAACATGAATCTCCAGTTCACATTATCAAATGCCTTTTGTGCATCTAAAAATATCAAAGCCATTTGTTTTTCGGGGTGAACCTCATAATATTCCAAAGTGTCCAATATTACTCTCATCTTTAATTTGTCTCTTTGGAAGAAATCCATTTTGGTCAGAGTGAATAAAATTATTTAAATATTTTTTGAGTCTCTCTGCCAATATGGAAGCAAAGATTTTATAATCTGCATTTAATAAAGAAATGGGTCTATAATTCTTAATTTGTAATAAATCAATCTCTTCTTTTGGAATAAGTGTAATATAGGCTTCTGACCATGTTTTAGGTATCTTCTTCTTTAGCATAACTTCATGACTTCTAGCAATGGAACATTCAGCGATTCTTGCAATGTTTTATAGAATTCTGCCAGAAGTCCATCTGGGCCTGGTTTTTTAATATGTACTTCTTGTAGACAAATTATATCAAATTTTAGTTTCTCTAATCTGTGAAAAATTTTCCTTCTTTTAACAGCTGAATTAAGTCCATTTATATTCATTGTAATCATTTTTTTCTTTTCCATAATTATGCTTTATAATTAGGTTTGGCAGCTCTCGTAGATCTTGGTTTACATTGTTCTTTAATCTCCACCAATCCACCTACTGCGCCTTCTTCTTTTTCAGTCTCCATTTGGTCATCTTGAAATTCAATTAATGAAATCTCTTTTTCTGCCTCCTCTCTCCTTCCAAAAAATTCTGCATAGAATAATTCTTGCTTTCTCGATTGAATCAATTCTATATCTCTGTCTTGCCATGTAAACATTAACCCTTCTGGGATTAGCCATCTATAATTCACCTCTTTTTTCAATAACATTTTAGTCAAAAATCGAGATTGTCTTCTCATCTCTCTCACTCTTCTTGGTATTTGCTTTAAAACCACAATCTCTTTGCCTTTGTATTTCAATGTTTTTTCTCTTACTACTTGTAATATTTGTGTTTTAATGGCTTTTTTTGTAAATCTAATATGAACTTCTCTTGGTAGGTTATTTCTCATCGCATATCTTGTAAAAACTCAGTATATCTTGTCTACTCCATCCATCATCTTCTCTTCTGTTATTTCCAAAGCTTCAGCCAATATTTCTATCATTATCTCAGCTAAATTTTGTCCTTTTTCTTCCTCTAATACATGCTGCTTATATCACCTGGCCTAATGCAGCTGCTATGAAATGCTCCCACTTCCTTAGAATTTTATTGTCTGGTCAACTATATAAATATTTACCAGCCGTCAAAGGAAATGAACTTCATTAGAAATTAATTCATAGAAAAGGAATTCCTATGGAAAAAAATATGATTGTGACTGAAAATCAAGGGGAATTTTCAGAAGTCTGCCAGATCTAATTCCTAAACAAAATCTGGTGACAAATGCCTGATACATCTTTTGCATATACAAGAAAGAAGGAGAATTTCAAGTCACAATATTATAAGCTACCCAGATTGAAATAAAAGATACTTGCTCGTCCATTGAGTAAAGCCCCTGTCACACTGCACCAACGGATGGAAAGAGGATGTAAAATGGAGAAAAACACTTGCCATCCGTTGATTAATGCGATGCATCCGTTCTGTACTCACTGCATACGTTTTGCTTCCTCTCTATCCGTCCAGCATCCGTTTATTGACGTTTCATCCGCTCAGAAATTTTTGAGCTGCTCGAAACTTTTGAGCGGAAAATGTATCCAATTCGTCCGTTCTGCATCTGCTAGGCATCCGTTCTGCATCTGTTACACATCCGCTATATCTGCTAGGCATCCGCTGTGCATCCATGCAACTCCATCCGCTCCAGTGGTAAACGGATCGCAGGGAGGAAGCGGAACGGATGCAGAATGGATGCCTAGCGGGTGCAGCACGGAAACAAAGCATGTAAAACGGAAAAAACATTCGCAGAGGGGACCTATCTCGGATATTAAGGATGTCTAGAGGATGCCTAGAGGATGCAAAGGGACACCTAGGGGAAAACCTATACTGCCTATAAAAAGGGGGAGCAACTCATCTGGATCTCACTTTCAGAACAGCAGACCTGCGGTGCAGACCTCTGCAGCCTTCATCTGACTCTTGCTCTTCCACAACATCCAGTCATGTCCATCGTGGATCATAACAAAGTCCTTTTGGCAGCCACCATCCTTCTGCAACAGTGCGAAGCCATCTACAGGTTCTGTGAACTCTACTACGGGAAGAAAAGGAGACGGCCAAGAAGCGTCTGGGTCCAAAGATGGATCGGGAGAAGAGCAGAGTATGGACTGTACAACAAGCTGATGGTGGAGCTCAGGAACGAAGACACTCATTCATTCCAGAACTTCATGAGGATGCCTCCAGCCATGTTTGACGAAGTTGTGCAGCGGCTGAAACCCAGGTTGACCAAGGCAAACACCAACTTCTGGCCCAGCCTGGAACCTGGGCTCAAGGTGGCACTCACTCTGAGCCACCTGGCCTCAGGGACCACCTACAGGAGCATGCAGTACGGCTGGAGGGTGCCACACAACACCATCAGCATTGTGGTCAGAGAAGTGTTGCAGGCCATCATCGAAGAATACCTGGAGAAGAATACCTGATGAATACCTGGTATTCATCATCGAAGAATACCTGGAGAAGAATACCTCCAGTGCCCCTCCACTGAAGAAGAATGGAAGAAAGTTGCAGAGCAGTGGTATCAGAGGTGGAACTTCCCACACACCGTTGGAGCCATCAATGGCAAGCACGTGGCCTGCAAAGCGCTAGCCAACTCAGGGTCCTCTTATCACAACTACAAGGGCTTCTTCAGCATCATCCTCTTTGCCATGGTCGATGCTGACTACAAGTTCATGTACATCGATGCTTCAGGCAACGGCTCATCTTCAGATGCCCAGGTATACAACACCAGTCACCTCAAGGAAGGGCTGGAATGCAACGTCATCGTGGGCTTCCCAGATACAGAACCCCTGCCCAATGACACGCAAGATGTGCCCTACTTCATTGTGGGGGATGACGCCTTCTCCCTCACAACCTACCTCATGAAGCCCTACACCTCCAAATGCGTCACCCGTGAAGAGAGGATCTTCAACTACAGGCTGTCCAGGGCAAGGTGGATGGTGGAGAATGCCTTTGGCATCCTGGCCAATAGGTTCCAGGTACTTCTCACCATCATGCAGCATCGCCCAGAGACCGTGAGGAGGATTGTGGAAGCTTGCTGCATCCTGCACAATCTCATGCGCACCCGCTACCCAGTCTTGCAGAACAGGCTCGCGGACCTCCAGCAAGGCAATGGGGACATGGAGCCTGGGGAACGGAGGCAAGGGCGAAACCTGATAGACACTGAGGATGTGCAAGGCTCCAACAGAGCCTCATGTGAAGGGAAGAAGCAGCGCAACCTCCTGAGACACTGGTGCAACTCCCCAGCTGGGGCAGTGGAGTGGCAAGACAGGATGATATATGATTAATGGATGCTTCCTTCAGCCTGTCTCATCACATGGATGAGATTGGGCCGTGTATGTTGGGTGGGCCAACAATGAACAGGGCATTTAATAAAGAGTTGTGTTTATATTGACATGTGTGGATGATTGATTATATTATTATTGATAATAAAGGCCATAGGTGTGGCACCTGGGAGGGTGGACCATCCAGTCCCACTATACTTGCACTGGAGGTTTATCTATCCCACAGCTATTACCCATCCCAAAGGTATCCCTGCCCATCCCACTGCTATCTCAACCCATCCCATTGCTATCTTAACCCATCCCACTGCTATCTTAACCCATCCCACAAGCATGCAAAGGCTTAAACCATTTCTAAAAGTTTCCAGCAAGACTTTATTAAAAAAAAGAAATGAAGCAAGTGTGTGAATCAAAAATAGACTTTATTGACAACAAGCTATAAAACAAAAATGAGTCTCTGGCACTCCTCTTGGTTGCTCAATCTCAGGGGTGAAGGGTCCAGGTGCTGTGGAGGTGGCTGGTGCTGGAGTGCTTGTCTGATCCCCCGCATCATCAGCTCCTCCAGAAGCAGAAGCAGCAGAAGCCCAAGCCCCAGAAGAGTGAGCCCGTGCTGCAGAAGCCCTAGCAGAACCAGAGTGAGGGCCAGGGGGCAGGATGGTAGCCCTGTCCCTCTTGCAAGGGCTGGCAGCAGAAGGCTGAGGCTTTCTGTTCTTCCCCATGGTTGTGGGGTTGCTGGCTGGTAGGGAGGCTGGCAGGAACCAAGGCTGGCAGGGAGGCAGGCACCAAGGCTGGCAGGAAGGCTGGCAGGAAGGCAGGCACCAGGCTGGCAGGCAGGCACCAAGGCTGGCAGGCAGGCAGGCACCAAGGCTGGCAGGCAGGCACCAAGGCTGGCAGGAAGGCTGTCACCAAGGCTGGCAGGAAGGCTGGCAGGTAGGCAGGCCCCAAGGCTGGCAGGCAGGCATGAACCAAGGCTGGCAGGAAGGCAGACAGCAAGGCTGGCAGGCAGGCAGACAGCAAGGCTGGCAGCAAGGCTTGCAGCAAGGCTGGTAGCAAGGCTTGCAGGCAGGCATGCAGGCAGGGCAGGCAAGGCTGTCAATCTGTCCGGAAGCAGGTCTTTCCTCTGAATGGTGACCTGCTTCCGAGCTGCTTCCCTTATATCTGCGGGTCTTACGCAATGCATCCTCCCTGCACGTGCAATTAACGCTAGGCATCCGTAAGGCTTCTGCTGTGCATCCGTTAGGCTTCCGCTGTGCATCCGCTTCATCCGGTCGGCGTCTGCTCTGCATCCGCTCTTTCTGTTCCGCGTCCGCTTTGCTGAGGTCCCCTGGAAGCCTAGCGGATGTACCATCCACTCCCATCCGCTTCCATCTGCTGGGCTTCCGTTCCGCATCCACTTTTCATCCACCCTGTGTCCTCCCCGCGTCCATTTCTTTCCATGTTATCCGCTCTGGTTATGCAAATTTTTGCCCCTTCTGAGAGCGGATAACAATGGATGGAACATTTTTCTCGTCCGTTGTGTCCTTTTTACTAACGTTTTGCATCCGTTGGGCAGTGTGACAGGGCCTTAAGATAGATAGATGATAGATAGATAGATAGATAGATAGATAGATAGATAGATAGATAGAATAGATGGAATATTTTATTGGTCAAGTGGGGTTCGACATACAATTAATTTGTCTTGGTGTAAATACTCTCAGTATACATAAAAGAAAAGATACATTCATGAAGAGTCGAGAATCATAAGGTACGACACTTAATGATAGTCATAGGGTACAATAAGCAATCAAATCATACGAGGAAACAGTCAATATAAATCGTAAGTATACAAGCGACAAAGTTGCAGTCATACAGTCACAAGTGGGAGGGGATGGGTGGTAAGGAGTGATGTCAAGATTAACAGTAATAGTGCAGACTTTGTAAATAGTTGGACAGTGTGGAGGGAATTATTTGTTTAGCAGAGTGATGGCTTTTGGGAAAAGCTGTCTTTGTGTCTAGTTGTTCTGGTGTGCAGTATTGTTTTGAGGGTAGGAGTTGAAACAGTTAATGTCTGGGATGTGAGGAGTCTGTAAATATTTTCACAGCCCTCTTTTTGACTTGTGCAGTATACAGGTCCTTCAATTGAAGGCAGGTTGGTAGTAATTGTTTTTTCTGCAGTCCTAATTACTCTCTGAAGTCTGTGTCTGTCCTATTGGGTTGTGAGTGATGGAAGAAAAAAAATCTGTCAAAAAGAATGAGTCCTCTAAAGATTCTGGGTCCTTTTTTTCCATGCAAATTGTTGTTTATTATTTCTGTTATTAAGTAAAGGAAAGCCCAGGCAATAGTGGTGAGAGATAGGAAGCCATGCAAAGGTGAGATTCAAACTTTTTAACAACCGGTTCTGTGGACATGTGACCAGAACAACCAGTTCTGTGTGGCCATGTGACTGGGTAGGCATGGCTTCTTCTTTTTTGCAGCACACCCCCTCCCCCTGTTTTTTTGCCTCCTGGGCCTCAGACAAGCCTCCTGGGGGCGGCATTTTTGCTCCAAGAAGGCTTTCCTGAGGCCCAGGAAGGCAAAAAACAGAGCAAGGGGGTGTGTGCAGCACTCCCCTATGCTCTATTTTTGGGCCTCTTGGGCCTCAGGAAAGCCTCCTGGGTGAAGCTGTAAGACAGCGAAGGGGATCCTGGCACAGCTGATCATCAGAACAACTGATCATTGGGAGGGGGAAAAAAAAGAAATACCTTAAGGAGTGACTGGGCAGGTGAGAATGTAGCCAGCGATGTTGTTGCGCATGCACGATAAGTACTGACTGGGCAGGGAGGGGAGGGGCGGGATGGAAGGGGAGGAGCCAGCCAGGGACACAATTTGCTGGTTCTCCGAACTGCACAGAATCATAACAACCAGTTCTATAGAACCAGTCCGAATTAGTAGAATCCCACCCCTGAAGCCATTGCAATTAAGTCCTTGTCATCAAACCCTCCCAGTATCCTGGAATGGCAGATGCTGTCTATTCTGGTCAGTTTTCCATGAAGTGTTTTCCATTGTCTTGAAGTGGGCACAATTCAGCTAAATTTAAGCACTATAAATTATAAATTGCACAGCAAATAACATCAAAGAAAAACAATAAATGAAAACAAATAATAAAGAAAAATTTCCTAAAGGTGAGAGAAATCAGCCAATGGAACAATTTGCCTTCAGAAGTTGTAGGCGCTCCATCACTGGAGGCTTTCAAAAAGAGATGGGACAATCATTTACCTGAAATGGTATACAGTCTCCTGCTCCAGCTGGGGGTTGGACAAGAAGATCTCCAAGGTCCCTTCCAACTCCATGATTGTATATTCTAAATCTAAAATCTACTGTCCCTGTCCTATTGTTTCTTTAATATTTTTATTTTTTTAATTTTTCTTATATGTATGTATCCATGTATTCATAACTATGTTTTTACTTATACCAATTATCTTGAAAGCAATTGACAAATAAAAATAAATAAATAAAATAAAAGAGTTGCTTTGCTTCAATGAAGGTTTGAGCAATGCAATCCCTCAGAGCTGCCTTGTGAAGCTAGATGGACGTCTTGAATCTAAGAGCAAAGATTGGTTTGTTCTGCTCTGAGGAACACAAATGATTGTTTTGCTCTGTTTCATGAAGAATTTAGAGAAAGCTCAGGGGATAGGATTGTTGTTTCCCCTGGACCACTTTTCAAAACGTGCTTGGTTTTTTTGTTTTTAATTTTATATTTGTTCTATGGAACTGCCATATCCTCTCACCAGCAGCAACCTTGCATAAAGAATGGTTTTGATTCATTATCTTATTGGTAATGAAATAAATTAGAATTAGAATAAATCCAGGATTAGAAATCTGAAAGAAAAAAATGGTATAAACTGATTGGACTTTGGCTTGACATGGGTTAGTGTCTCTATTCTGACAATAGACCAATGACAGAAGAAACATCTGATATGCAGAGAAGCATCCAGCAATGGATGGGGGACCCATAAATAGAAGTAGTTTTTCACATCTGTGTATGCAGGGAGCCATGCATAAGAATACCCAGCCAAGCGCTTACAGTAGAACTGACTAAAGTTGCCAACAAGTGTCTCGATCACACCTGACATTTGGATGTATCTCAAGATTGTTTTTTAATTAGATGTCAAGATGGGTGATCAGAATGTTTTAAAAAAGGAGGTTTTCTGTTTACCACCACCTGCTAGCAGTTTCCTCCAACCCTCTCAATATTCACCTATCTGTGCACATATGTTTAACTTAAAGGAAGGCAGAGCCTACAATGAAAAATTCCCTACCAATCTGAGGCAGAGCAATTCAATTTCAGAGCAGTGAAATTCAGTTAAGGAAGGTGATGAGTGACCTTCAATGAATATGTTCAAGCAAAGGTTCCGGAGCTCTTCTCATTATTTCTTTCCGTTAAGCCCATGTCCCACTGCACCAACAGATGCAAAGAGGATGTAAAACGTTAAAAAAAGCTTGCCATCCGTTGGAAAACGCTATGCATCTGTTGTGTACTCACTGCATACGTGTTTCATGCGCTCTATCCGTCAAGCATCCGTCCACTGAGATTTCATCTGCCCAAGAAGTTTTGAGTTGCACAAAACTTTGTGAACGGATGAACTTTCCGCTGTGCACGATGTAAATCCATGACATCCGAGCAACAAACGTTCTGTGTCCATTTATCATCCATGAAACGTCTGCTGTATCCTTTCTGCATCCTCTGGGCATCCTCGCAACTCACATCCTCTGCAGCTGAAAACGGAAAGAGGGAGGAAACAAAAGGTACACGGAACGTCTACACAGCGTTAGTAGCACGGAAATAGAAAGGATGCGCAGTGAATGGTTTGCATCCGATATCCATCCGCTAGGCTTCCTATGAACATCCGTTTAACATCCCCGCTACATACTATCCATGTCCGTTCTTTTCTGTTCTTTTCCATTCTGTTTATGCAAATTTTTGCCACTTTTTGGAGCGGATGACAACGGATGGAGCCACCCCCAAAATTTTGCTCATCCGCTGTGTCCTTTATGCATATGTTTTGCGTCCGTCAGCCAGTGGGACAGGGCCTTTAGCTCCATGCAGTAAGCAGGGGAATGACTCTGATGGCTTAAATGGCTGCTTATACAGTATGTTATATATGTAAGGCCCAGACTTTCTCCCCTTCAGACGATAAG
The DNA here is from genome assembly GCA_015471245.1 of Laticauda colubrina. Classification (NCBI taxonomy): domain Eukaryota; kingdom Metazoa; phylum Chordata; class Lepidosauria; order Squamata; family Elapidae; genus Laticauda; species Laticauda colubrina. Next base: position 7,271,840 of record BLBF01000004.1, on the reverse strand, counting down.
AAAAACGTTTTGAAAACTGGGTATTTCAAAAGGCCTTTCCTTTATTGAAAAGGAAAAAGATACAGGTGATGTTCAAAGCAGTGTATAATATGCCTCTAGGCATGCAGCTAGATAAAGGGAGTTAGAACCCCTCCCCTTGGATTTTGCCAGTACAAAGAAGTAACATGTTAATTCCCCCACCCCTTTTTTTCTGGGAACCGTAGTTGAGATGAGCTTCCCTGGGGTATTTTCCAGAGCTGGAATTTTTATGGCCCCTTCTCTTGCTATCTCTTCAAGAGATGACAAGTTTCCAGGCATCCAGGCTCCAGTCCCCAGTTATATATCATGTGCAAGTTATACAAATTCAATACAAGAATTAAGATATTCAGGTTACATCAAAAAGGATTACTTGTATCAACCCCCCCCCTTCTTCCATTGAAGAATGGCAGATACACTGATCTGGCAATATGATTCGATCAATTGTCTACATTTGGCCAGTGATTTGCAAAAAAGCCCAAACCAAACAAAATAAGACAAAAATTCTTCCAGATAAACTGCCATATAAGGTAGTGGTATTTTCAAGGGAAAAAGAATGGAAAAAGTACAAGTTACTTTTATTTAGCAACTGCCTCATATAGTGGCCAATCATAGTTATGACAGTGATGGAAAAGTAACTTTGCAACCAATCCTTGCATTTATGCTTCACAGTTTGTAAAGCAAAAGTAATAACTACAGATAAACACAGTCATAACTGTGAATGGTCGTTGTATGAGGTAGTCACTGAACAAGGAGTACCCGTAATACAAAGCACCCTCTTTGGATTTTATTATTATTAAGATAATTTTGTCATTTCAATAAATGTAGCTTGAACAATATAAGGTATATAAATTATTATAAAAATGAAAACTAATTTTATGTGTGTATTTTATAAATTCTATGGATGCTTTCTTAGGAATAAGTTCCACTGAATACATTCAGGTTCGGTTCTGTCAGGCATGAAAGATCGGGTCCAGATGTGAAGGTTCAATTAAATCGATTTATTGCTAGATAGCCTATGCACAGGAATCTTCTCAATTAGCTGTTTAGCAACTGCTGGGAGCCCATGGAATTCAAGGGGAGGGGACAGTTAGCTTAGTCCACTTGCAGCTATGTAGGAATTCTAGGCAGATCCCTCTTTCAACTCTGCCCCCACGTTCTGCCATTCCTTTTCCTATATTTTCTGAATAAGAAAGGAGTGATTTGCATTCTCTCCCCCCCCCCCCCCCCAATCTTTCAGTATTATATCTGGCTAACGTGCTTGAATTTGACATAAAACTTATTTCATTTATTTGTCGTTGTTTGAAGCAAAAATAATTTGCAATTAATTCCTATGGGCTTTTGTTTTGAAATAGACTCCATCTTGCATATTGGGACTGAAAATCCTATGGCTGGATCTCCTCAACATTCTGCACCATAAGCATTTCAGTCCTATTAGTCTAACCTTTACTTTGCACAACCCACTGTGATTATTAACACAATGCATGTTTCAAATTTATATACTGTTCCTTTTAAAAAAAAATCTTTCAACCAAGTGTCAAGCTTAACCTGTCAATCACTGGCAATAATGAGAACCATTGAAAGAACCTCTTTTTTTGCTCTGAGAGGCTGAGAATTTTGTCTTTTTGCTAGTTTGTTCTCATCTCTATCCTATGACTTAAGTCATTTTTAGAGAAGAGCTGGAGTGAGGGGCACTAATTTTTGCTTAATTTTAATAAAGAAAGCCAGGTTAGTTTTCTGGTGAAGGGACTAGGCTAGAACCTGGGAGACTGTGAGTTCTAGTCCTACCTTATGTGTGAAAGTCAACTGGGTGCTTTTCAGCAAGTCACTCTCTCAGCCTAACTCACCTCATAGAGTTGTTGTTGTAGGAAAAATAGAAGGAAGAAGGAATATTAGATATGTTTGCCACCTCAAGTTATTTATAAATATAATAAACTGGGATAAAAACATCTAATAAATTAAAAATAGACATAATTTGAACCAAGTACCCAGGTCCTTCCTGATGCCTTCATCATCTGCTGCCACAGTTTCTTCATGTAGTTCAGTCTGAAAAATCAGAGATCTGGACTTAGTATTTCTGTGGCTGTCTCTAACAACAATAGACAATTAAAACCAAATCTTCATATACTCGTCCTTTTTCAAAGAGCTCAGTATGTTCCCACCTATCCCTCATAAATTCTTGGGTCTACTTAAAAAGCTTTGTCACTGTGAGAGACCCTTGACATCTATTGGATGGGCTGATAAGTGATAAGTCATTTTCTTATCTATGGAGTTATGAGTTGGCTACAAGGTCAGGTATCTGTGGAACAGGCAGGCGGCCCCAAGTGAAGGCCGAGGGGAAATGAAAGCACGATATGGTTATCTCCAGGAGAATATTGAATCTAAATACATTTTTTACAGAAGTCTAAGAGTTGCAGTTTTCTGCAAACTTGTTGGCCTCCAACAATCAAACCTGGAATGGTGCCACTTTCTTTCTTCAGTTAACTCTTTTCTGTTCATACTTTCAACAGACCTCTGTCCTGAAAGCAGGGCAGGAAGCTTGGCAGATCACTCTCTCACCCTGGCTTTTTCCAGATTTGAGCAAATTCCTTGTCGTTCTATACTGATTTCTACTTAGGAAACTGGCTGCAGCATAGGGCCAATCTTGTGTGACCCCAATCCTGGGCTTAAATAAGACTTGTATTGTTCTGTCCGGAAAAGACGCGCAGTAGACTGGATTCCAACAAATAACTCTTTATACATTAACAGCAAACAGTAACGTAACATTGGCTCAAGCCATGACAGCCCTTTATATAGAGGCTTGCCTGCCGGCTTGTAGCCAATGACAGTCTTTTAACTTTGCCGCCTTTGAGCGGCTCCTTGGATTGGTTCCTAATGAACCAATCCTTTACTGGCCTTTCTGGCCAATCAGAAGAGACTACTTGGAACCTTCCAAGTTATACAGAACACCCCTCCCCCCTTTAGTTCCAAGTTATACAGAACACCCCTCCCCCCTACGTGAGTGATGTAGTCACGCAGGTAGGTGGGGCTTCTTCTGGTCCTAGTTGACCTGCGCGGCTCATTCTCGCCTAGGACTTCAAGTGGTTCGGTCAGGATCACTGTCTCTCTGGCTCGTCTCCATGGAACCGCCTGGAAGGGTGAGTCAGCATTGCCGCAACCGCTTGAGTTGCTCAGGCCGGTGGTTTTGCCGCTCCCTCCTGATTCAACCGGGCTGGTTGAGCTGGCCTGGCTGGCCCCTTCCAGGATGGCTTTCCTTTCGCTTGGACTACCTCCGATGGTTTCATCTAACCGTAAGTGCTCTTTTTGGTTGGTTAGATGTTCTAGATTTAATTTCAATGGTTCATTTTCACACCCTTTTGTATTTGTTTGTGTTTCCCCCCCCCTCCTTGGTTTTGTTTTCATCAGTTTTTATTATTTGAGGTTGCACGGTCATTTTACGCTCGATGTTTCGGGAACGAAGCTGGTCTATGTGCCGCTTCCATTATTTGTGTGACAGTGGTTGGAAGCCAGAGAGGGTCCCTGGTAAAATTCTTTCTATAGACTAGGTCGCCGATTTCAAAAGTGCGGTATCAGCTGGACAAGTCGGGGGGTTTCTCACAAGTGTAATTTGGGTGCAGTCTATCTAAATGGGATCTAGGTTTCCTCCCCATTAACAATTCTGCCAGGCTCTTGTTTGTTGTACTACTGGGAGTGATGTGTTGTAGTGTAAGTAAATGGTTCAGCTTGTCTTGGACATCCCCACGGTCCATTTTTTCTACGCCTTCTTTAGTAAACCTGACCATTCGTTCGGCCCTACCATTTGCCACCAGGTGGGACAGCGCAGTTAGTGCATGGCATATGCCCAGGGATGCTAAGTACTGTTCGAATTGTATAGTCGTTAGTTGTGGCCCATTGTCGGATACCAATACATCAGGTAAACCATGAGTTGCAAACAATTTGTTTAGCTGTTTTATAACAGCATCGGTTGTTGTGGATGACATAACTAAAACCTCCAACCAATTTGAATATGCATCTACAACTATTAAGAACATGTTGCCTCTGGTTGGTCCTACAAAATCAATATGGATTCGAGACCAAGGGCCTCGTGGGGTCTCCCAGTCCCGTATGGGCGCTTGCGGTGGTGTGGGTCTAGCTCTCTGACACTTATGGCATGTTGCAACCCAGCGTTCAATATCCTTGTCTATACCAGGCCACCAGACATAGCTCCTGGCCAGGGTTTTCATTTTTACTGTGCCTGGGTGGCCCTCATGTAGCATACCCAACACCTCTTCCTGCAGTCTGGATGGAATTACCACCCGATCTCCACACCATAAGCACCCCTTTTCTAAAGACAGTTCAGGTTGTCTAGTCCGAAAAGGTTTAAAACCTTCAGTCTTTTGGCTTTCCAGCCAGCCTTTACCTACCCAAGTCAAAACGTGGGCAGTCACTGGGTCTTTCGCCGTGGCTCTGGAGACAATCATTTGCAGACAATGGAAGTTCAGGGCAGGTCTCTACTTGTAGGGCGGCGGTGGTTGGAGCCGGGTCATCCTCTATGGTTGGTAATGGTGCTCAGCTTAAAGCGTTTGCATGGGTGATTTGTTTCCCGGGTCGATGCAGCAAGGTATATGAATAGGCGGCCAGGAATTCTGACCACCTAGTCATCCGTGGGGATAGAATATTCGGTGTAGGTTTGTTCCCCGCCAAAATCCCCAGTAACGGTTAATGGTCAGTCACAATGGAAAATGTCCTCCAATAAAGGTATTCATGAAAACGTTTAACTCCTGCGACAATTGCCAGGGCCTCCCTGTCTAGCTGGCTATGGTTGCGTTCTGCTTTGGAGAGCGTTTTCGAGTAAAAGGCGATGGGTGCCTCTCTCCCGTCAGGTAATTGGTGGCTCAGAATGGCACCGACTCCGAAAGGTGAGGCGTCACAGGTGACCGTCAATGAAAGTGTGTTACTAAACTGAATAAGAATGGTGTCTGAGGTTAATAAGTCTTTTATGCTTTGGGATGCTTTTTGTTCTTTATGACCCCAAGTCTAGACAGTTTTTTTTATCAGGAAACGGTGTAATGGTTCTGCTATCGTTGCTTTGTGGGGGAGGAATACGTTATAAAAGTTGATCAGACCCAAGAATGCCTGTAAGTCCGTTTTATTTTTTGGCCTGGGTGTGTCTTCAATTGCTTTGACTTTTTTGTCTGTTGGGTGAATACCCTGTTTGTTAATTAAATACCCTAAAAATTTGACGCGGTCAGTAGCCAGGCAGCATTTTTCCTTTTTACTTTTAGGCCGGATTCTCTAAATTTGGTTAGCACTTCTCTTAGTCTTGCTTCTAATTGGGTCGTGTTTTTGCTGAAATTAGGACGTCATCAAAGCATGGCATGACCCCTTTTATCCCGTTTAATAGGTGTTCCATGAGGCTTTGGAAAATGCCTGGGGCAACGCTTACTCCGAATTGAAGCCTGTTACATTTGAATGCCCATCTATGTGTTACTATTGTTTGTGCTTTGGCCATTATTGGGTCTACTGGAAGCTGCTGATATGCCTGAGCCAAATTGAGTTTCGCAAAAAAAATTCCTCCCCCAAGTGAGTGCAGTAACTGCTGTACGACTGGTACCGGGTATGCACTTTACTGTAGCGCATGGTTCAGAGTAGCCTTGTAATCTCTGCAGATGCGCACAGACCCGTCAGTTTTCACAGGTGTTACTATTGGAGTCTCCCACCTAGCATGGTCAATTGGTTCTATGACCCCTTGTGCAATCAGTTTGTTTAATTGCTCATCTATTTTGGGCTTTAATGAGAAAGGGACTCGTCTGGCTTTTAACCTTCTTGGTGCTATCTGGGGATCTAAGCTAAAGGAAATTGGGGTCCCCCGGTACCTGCCTAGAGTGCCATCGAAGATGTCCTGGAATTCGTGTAGCAGGTTCTCTTCCCAATAGCTTACGGCTATTCGGCTTACTCCGGTCATCCTGATGCCCAGTGGTGCAAACCATTCGATACCCAGGAGGCTGGGACGGTCTCGGTAGACTATAGTCAGCGGCAGGACTTTGGCGTGTTGTTTGTAAGTGACTTTGAAGTGTCCTAGACCTACTACGGGAATCCTATTTCCCTGGTAGTCTTTGAGAATTATTTTTTGTTTCTTGAATTCTTTTTGTTTTATGTTTGGAACCAACCGTTTGATTGTGTTCCAAGACACAATCAGGAAAGATCCTGAATCGACCTCCATTTCACAGGGGCTCCCTTCAATGGTCACTACAATTTTGACTTTTCTCCCGCTTTCTGTCTGTGTGCTTCTGATAGTGGCAGTCTGGTGAGTTTTTTCTCGGTTGCTGGTTCCCTTGCTGCGCTCCCATTTTCTATCGGCTTGCCTCGGATCAGTTCTTTGTGGAGAATTACCATGTCTGCTAGGACTATTGTTCTTACGATTGCAGCAAACTCTTTCGATGTGTCCCCTCTTCTTGCAAGCCCGACAGATGGCATCAAGGAACCACCCTCGGCTTGAGGGTGGTTTCCTCTGCAGCCAGCACATTCCCGCCAATTTCTTCTTCTTTCGCGCCTTTTTTGGTTTGCGTACAGGCAATGGACCTCATTGTCATCTTCTTCCGTTTCTGATGACTCGTCTAGGTCTTCGTGGTGTGTGGTTGTGGGAGCTTACGTCTTCCCTCTGGGTAGGGTCATCGTGTCAGTATTGGCATTCATCAGTGTCATTGTGGCTGCTGATTTCTTCGCGGCTTCTGCGGTGGTGGCTTCCGCAATTGCTTCTGCCACAGTTATGTTCGGTCTGTTTAATAGTTTGCTTTGTAAAGTAGAGTCCTTTAGATCTAACACGACATGATCTCGCATAGCCTCATCCATACTCTGGAACTCCCTAAAGGCTAGGTCACACTGGCCAACGGATGCAAAACGTATGCAAAAAGAACACAGCGGACGAGCAAAATTTCGAGGGTGGCTCCATCCGTTGTTAAAAGTGGTGAAAAAGTGGGGAAAATTTGCATAAACAGAATGGAAAACAACGGAAAGGAACGGACAGGGGTAGTACGTAGCGAGGATGTTAAGCGGATGTTCGTAGGAAGCCTAGCGGATGGAAGCGGATGATACATCCGCAGAGCTTCCGGGGGAGAATAACGAAGCGGACATGTAGCGGAAGGAGCGGATGCGTACCGGATGACGCGGATGCATCACGGACACCTATAGGATGCATAGCGGATGCGTAGCGGATGTGTAGCAGATGTAAAGCGTTCACTGCGCATGCGGGGAGGATAAATTGCGTCAGCTCCGCAGATATAAAAGGATGCAGCTCGCAAGCAGTCACCATTCAGAGGAAGACCTGCTGCCAGAGACATCTTGAAAGAACACCATGGTTCGTCAGTCAGGGAAGAAGAGGAAGCCTGTGCCTACTCCTGCCAGCCCTGGCAAGAAGGACAGAACCACCATCCCAACCCCTGGCACTGTCTCTGAAGCTGCTGGTGCTTCTGCTGCTGGTGGTGCTGGTGGTGCTGCTGGTGTTGCTGCTGCTGGTGCTTCTCCTGCTGCTGGTGCTGCTGGTGCTGCTGGTGCTGCTGGTGCTGCTGGTGCTGCTGGTGCTGCTGGTGCTGGTGCTTCTCCTGCTGGTGGTGCTGCTGGTGCTTCTCCTGCTGGTGGTGCTGGTGGTGCTTCTCCTGCTGCTGCTAGTGCTGCTGGTGCTTCTCCTGCTGCTGCTAGTGCTGCTGGTGCTGCTGGTGCTGCTGGTGATTCTCCTGCTGCTGCTGGTGCTACTGGTGCTGCTGCTGTGGTGGACCAGCCCCAAGGCCCTCAAAGCCCTGCTGCTGAAGGCCCTGAAGCCCCTGCCAGAGGGAGGAAGAGGCAAGGCAAAGAGAAGGGAGAAAGGAAGCAGTACTCCATTTCCGAGGACCATGAGGAGGAGGTGCTGGAATGGCTGAGGGAAAATGAGTATTTGTGGAGAAAGGGCCACAGATTCTATTGCGACACCAAAAGAAAGCAGGCAGCGTGGAGAGACAAGGCGGAGAGCCTGGGCTACACTTCAGATGTACTCCTGGGATGGTGGAAGCACATGCACACCTGGTATGGCAAGCTGCACCTCAAGAAATCTGGGCAGGCCGCTGTCAAGCTCACTGACCAGGAGATGTACGTCATGGCCAAGTGCAGTTTCCTGGATGGTGAGATCCGCCACCGAGGAGCAGCCCCTCTGAGACCCCTCTCCCTCAGACAGCTCACAGACAGCCACTCCTCTTCCAGCCAGGAGACAGCTACCGTGTCCAGGCAGGTGTCTTTGGAGGGCCCCATGGCAGAGACCCCCCCAACAGCTGCACTCCCCATGCCAGAGGGCGTGGAGGATCCCCTGTCTCAAATGGAGCAGGAAGAAGCAGCAGCCAGAGACCAACCCACCCCCACCCCCAGCTCCATCTCCACAGAAAGCAGGCAGAGAGGCAGACTGGAGGGCCAGAGCCACACTGTCCTCTTGGAGATCAGGGACACAATCAAAACCAGCACAGATTTTCTCTATCAGCTGGTCCACAGCAACATATCCTCGAACCGCAAGCCCTTCATCACGTACGTGAGCCAGACCCTCATGGACCTGCCCGAGGCCCAGTACCAGGTGATGAAGAAGAAGATCACAGCACTGCTGCACCACCCTCCAGGCCCAGATGAACCTGCTCCGACCCACTCCAGGACTGCTTCTCCACCCCAGGCTATGTAACAGCCCTTCCACGGCTTTCAACAGCCCCTCACCTACCAAGGCTATGAGTACCAGGACTTCCCACAGCAGAGGCAGCCCTTCCCAGTCCAGGCCCAGGTACATCGCACGCCACAGACGCCTCACCTCACCCAGCTGCAGACCAGACAGCCCCACTACACTCCTCCTTCCTCCATCCCACAGCCAAGCCCCTCAACAGAAAATCTGTCATCAGTACTGTGCCTGACATCCCAGGTCCTTGAGGAAGGGCCTCTCAACATCATGGGACTGAGTCAGCTCTCTGAGAGCTTCCTGAACACACCATCCCCTGTTGTACTCTCAGGGCCAAGCAACCCAATGGCGCTTCAGACCAGCACTCCAGCCACAGCCACCTCCACAGTCCCTGGCCGCTCGACAGCTGAGACCATGGACATGCCTCAGAGTGACTGAGAATAGTGCCAGAGACTGAGTTGTTACCTCTTCACTTTATCTTTGCTTAAGACACTTTACTTGGTTCATTTTGCTTTTTTAACAAAGTCATACAGTTTACTTAAGACAGTTATTAATAAAGGTTATCTTTGCTTCACACACTTGGTTCATTTTATTTACTTAATAAAGTGTTGGTGAAAACTTTGAAAAAATGGTTAAGCCTTTGCATGCTTGTGGGATGGGTAAGGATAGTTATGGGAGGGGTAAGGATAGTTGTGGGATGGGTAAGGATAGCTGTGGGATTGATAAACCTCCAGTGCAAGCATAGTGGGACACACTCCCAGCTGCCACACATATGGCCCTTTTTTATCAATAACAATTTATTCATTGATCAACACATTTCAAAATAAACAAAGCTCTTTATTAATGCCCTATTCATTGTAGGGCCACTCAACATACATACCACAGTCTCATCAGTGTTATGAGACAGGCTGAAGGAAGCATCCATTAAGCATCTACCATCCTGTCTTGCCACTCCACTGCTCCAGCTGGGGAGTTGCACCAGTGTTTCAGGAGGTTGCGCTGCTTCTTCCCTTCACGTGAAGCTCTTTTGGGGCCTTGTACATCCACAGTATCTATCAGGTTACGTCCTTGCCTCCATTCACCAGGCTCCATGTCCCCATTCCCTTGTGGACGGTCCACAAGCCTGTTCTGCAACACTGGGTAGCGAGTGCGCATGAGATTGTGCAGGATGCAGCAAGCTTCCATGATGCTCCTCACAGTCCCTGGGTGATGCTGCATGGTGGTGAGAAGTACTTGGAACCTGTTGGCCAGGATGCCAAAGGTGTTCTCCACCACCCACCTTGCCCTGGACAGCCTGTAGCTGAAGATCCTCTCTTCACGGGTGAGGTATCTGGAACCGTAGGGCTTCATGAGGTAAGTTCTGAGGGAGAAGGCGTCATCACTCATGATGAAGTAGGGCACATCTTGTGTGTCATTGGGTAGGGGGTCTGGACCTGGAAAACCCATGATGAGGTTGCGTTCCAGCCCATCCTTGAGGTCACTGGCATTGTATACCTGGCTATCTGAAGCTGACCCGTTGCCTGAAGCATTGATGTACATGAACTTGTGTACTTCTTCAGTGGTGGGACACTGGAAGAGCTCCTCCACGTATTCTTCGATGATGGCCTGCACCACTTCTCTGACCACTTTGCTGATGCTGTTGTGTGGCACCCTCCAGGCATACTGCATGTTTCTGTATGTGGTTCCAGAGGCCAGATGGCGCAGAGTCAGTGCCACCTTCAGTCAAGGGTCCAGGCTGGGATGGAAGTTGGTGCTCGGCTTGGTCAACCTGGGTCTCAGACGCTCAACAATTTCGTCAAACATGGCTGGTGGCATCCACATGAAGTGCTGGAATGCACGAGTGTCTTCATTCTTCAGCTCCACCATCAGCTTGTCATACAATCCAAACTCCACTCTTCTCCCGATCCATCGTTGGACCCACACAGCTCTTGGACGTCTCCTTCTTCTCCTTGCATAGAAAAGGTGAAACAGTCTGAACAGGGCTTGGTTCTGGTGTTGAATGTTGGCAGCTACCATAAGGAGTGTATGATGATACATGGTGGAGATCAATGGATGATGTGGAAGAGCAAGAGCAAGGGTAAAGAGGTCTGTTCACCATGGCTGCTGGACTGATACTGAGATCCAGGTGATTTCCTCCCCCTTTTTAAAGGAAATATCGGTTTTCCGTGAGGTGTCCTTCCACATACTCTAGGCATACTCCAGACATCCTAAATATCCGAGATACGTCCCATATACAAACGTTTTGTCCATTTTAATGCTTTATATACGAGATGTATCCGCTTACTCAAGCCCATGTCACACTGCCCAATGGATGCAAAAAGGACACAGCAGACGAGCAAATTGTTCCATCCGTTGTTATCCGCTCTCAAAAGGGGCAAAAATTTGCATAACTGGAGCGGATAACACGGACGCATGGAGGATGCAGGGCGGATGCAAAGCGGATGCGGAACGGAAGCCTAGCGGATGAAAGTGGATGGGAGTGGGATGGCACATCCGCAGGGCTTCCGGGGGTTCTCAGCAAAGTGGACGCGGAATGGAAAGAGCTGAAGCAGAGCGGACGCCGAGCGGATGAAGCGGATGCACAGCAGATGCACAGCGGATGCACAGCGGAAGCCTAGCGGATGCCTGGCGTTAATTGCACATGTGGGGAGGATGCATTGCGTCAGCCCCGGGGATATAACAGAAGCAGCTCGGAAGCAGGTCGCCATTCAGAGGAAAGACCTGCTGCCGGATGGATTGGCTGCCTTGCCTGCCCTGCCTGCATGTCTGCCTGCAAGCCTTGCTGCCAGCCTTGCTGCCAGCCTTGCTGCCAGCCTGCCTGCAAGCCTTGCTGCCAGCCTTGCTGCCAGCCTTGCTGCCAGCCTTGCTGCCAGCCTTGCTGTCAGCCTTCCTGCCAGCCTTGGTTCCTGCCAGCCTCCCTGCCAGCCAGCAACCCCACAACCATGCGGAAGCACAGCAAGCCTCAGCCATATGCTGCCAGCCCTTGCAAGAGGGACAGGGCTACCATCCCGCCCCCTGGCCCTCACTCTGGTTCTGCTGGGGCTTCTGCAGCACGGGCTCGCTCTTCTGGGGCTGGCGCTTCTGCTGCTTCTGCTTCTGGAGGAGCTGATGACAAGCACTTCAGCACCAGCCACCTCCACAGCACCTGCACCCTTCACCCCTGAGACTGAGCGACCAAAAGGAGTGCCAGAGACTCATTTTTGTCTTATAGCTTGTTGTTAATAAAGTCTATTTATGATTCACACACTGGTTTCATTTCTTTTTTTTCATAAAGTCTTAGTGGAAACTTTTAGAAATGGTTTAAGCCTTTGCTTGCTTGTGGGATGGGTAAGGATAGCTGTGGGATGGGTAATAGCTGTGGGATGGGTTAGGATAGCAGTGGGATAGATAAACCTCCAGTGCAAGCATAGTGGGACTGTATGGTCCACCTTCCCAGGTGCCACACCTATGGCCCTTTATTATCAATAACGATATAATCAATCATCCACACATGTCAACATAAACACAACTCTTTATTAAATGCCCTGTTCATTGTAGGCCAACCAAACATACATGGCCCAATCTCATCTGTGTGATGAGACAGGCTGAAGGAAGCATCCATTAAGTATTTACCATCCTGTCTTGCCACTCCACTGCTCCAGCTGGGGAGTTGCACCAGTGTTTCAGGAGGTTGCGCTGCTTCTTCGCCTCACTTGAGGCTCTGTTGGGGCCTTGCACATCCTCAGTGTCGATCAGGTTTTGCCCTTGCCTCCATTCCCCAGGCTCCATGTCCCCATTGCCTTGTTGACGGTCCACAAGCCTGTTCTGCAAGACTAGGTAGTGGGTGTGCATGAGATTGTGCAGGATGCAGCAAGCTTCCACGATCCTCCTCATGGTCTCTGGGCTATGCTGCATGTTAGTGAGAAGTACCTGGAACCTGTTGGCCAGGATGCCAAGACGTTCTCCACCACCCGCCTTGCCCTGAACAGCCTGTAGTTGAAGATCCTCTCTTCACGGGTGAGGTATTTGGAGGTGTAGGGCTTCATGAGGTAGGTTGTGAGGGAGAAGGTGTCATCCCCCACGATGAAGTAGGGCACATCTTGCTTGTCGTTGGGCAGTGGGTCTGGATCTGGGAAGCCCACCATGAGGTTGCCTTCCAGCCCCTCCTTGAGGTGACTGCCGTTGTATACCTGGGCATCGGAAGATGAGCCGTTGCCTGAAGCATCGATGTACATGAACTTGTAGTCAGCATCGACCATGGCAAAGAGGATGATGCTGAAGAAGCCCTTGTAGTTGTGATAAGTGGACCCCGACTTGGCTGGAGCTTTGCAGGCCACATGCTTGCCATCTATGGCTCCAACGGTGTGGGGGAAGTTCCACTTCTGATACCACTGCTCTGCAACTTTCTTCCATTCTTCTTCAGTGGAGGGGTACTGGAGGAGCTCCTCCTTGTATTCTTCGATGATGTCCTGCACCACTTCTCTGACCACAATGCTGATGGTGTTGTGTGGCACCCTCCAGCCGTACTGCATGCTCCTGTAGGTGGTCCCTGAGGCCAGGTGGTGCAGAGTGAGTTCCACCCTGAGCCCAGGTTCCAGGCTGGGCGGGAAGTTGGTGTTTGTCTTGGTCAACCTGGGTGTCAGGCGCTGCAGAAGTTCGTCAAACATGGCTGGAGGCATCCTCATGAAGTTCTGGAATGCCCGAGTGTCTTCGCTCCTGAACTCCACCATCAGCTTGTTGTACAGTCCGTCCTCTGCTCTTCTGGCGAACCATCTTTGGACCCAGACTTTTTTTGGGTGCCTCCTTTTCTTCCCGTAGTAGAGTTCACAGAACCTGTAGATGGTTTCGCACTGTTGCAGAAGGATGGTGGCTGCCGAAAGGACTTTGTCACAATCCACGGTGGACATGACTGGATGCTGTGGAAGAGGAATAGTCAGATGAAGGCTGCAGAGGTCTGCACAGCTTGGCTGCTGTTCTGAAAGTGAGATGCAGGCGAGTTGCTCCCCCTTTTTATAGGCAGTATAGGTGTCCCTTTGCATCCTCTAGGCATCCTCTAGGCATCCTCTAGACATCCTTAATATCCAAGATAGGTCCCCTCTGTGAACGTTTTTTCCGCTTTAAACGCTTTGTTTCTGTGCTGCATCCATTCTGCATCCGTTCTGCATCCATTCCGCTTCCTCCCTGCGTCCAGGCGGATGTGAGTTGCGCGGATGCGCAGCGGACACCAAGCGGATATAGCCAATGCGTAACGGATGCATAACGGATGCGTAGTGGATGCATAGAGGATGTAGAACGGACGAACTGGATGCATTTTCCGCGCAAAGGTTTTGGGCAGCCCAAAACTTTCGGAGCGGATGAAACGTCAATAAACGGATGCTGGACGGATAGAGAGGAAGCAAAACGGAGGCAGTGAGTACATCGCGTTTTTGAACGGATGGCAAGGTTTTTTGTCCGTTTTACATCCTCTTTGCATCCGTTAATTCAGTGTGACATGGGCTTCACGCTGTGTGGACGTTCCACGCACCTTTCGCTTCCTCCCTCTTTCTGTTTCCAGCTGCCGCGGATGTGAGTTGAGGGAATGGCCAGAGGATGCTGAGAGGATACAGCGGACGTGTAACGGATGACAAAGGACATAGAACGTTTGTTGCCCGTATGTGTCACGGATGTACATTGTATGCGACAGAAAGTTCATCCGCTCAAAAAGTTTTGTGCAGCTCAAAACTTTTTGAGCAGATGAAACAGCAGTAGACGGATGTTTGATGGATAGAGTGTATGAAACACATACGCAGTGAGTACACAACAGATGCATCGCGTTTTCCAACGGATGGCAAGCTTTTTTGTCCGTTTTACATCTTCTTTGCATCCATTGGTGCAGTGGGACATGGGCTTTATCAGCAAATGTTTTTACAGTCATGGAGGGGCGGGGGAGGGAAGGTGGTTTTTCTTTCTAACTGGAAGAAGAATAGAGATTGGCTGAATAGAGATTTTTGGGATCATCTATTGATCAGGAATGGTGAGTTCTGATTGATGGATGGATTGATCCTCTGGGAGCAGTTCAGACTTGCACATACAGGTTCTAGCAAGGAAAAAGAAATTTAATGAAAATAATCTATAATCTAGCAAGTTGGTTGCTTCCCTTTTGTTGAATGTATTCAAACAGATGCGGGATAGAAATCTGCCAGGGAATTTTTAATTTAGATTTCATCATTGAACTGTACTTGGACTCTGTGGTCTAACATTGCCATTCCAAGTAAGTGATACCATGATTTATTTTTATTGTATTATTCAAAGTAAAACACACAAGTCTTTGGATACTATGGCATTTCACACATTTAATCCAGGTAGGAGAATGTGGTAAAATTGAAAGTTTTTAAGGAATGTTTCCTAACTGGGTATCATGAAGACAGGATGCAAAGGAATGGGGCTCCCGGTTATTCACAGTTCATTATCAGCCAGATTTAAACTATTGTGTCCCATTTATTTCAGGGGACTGCAAAAATATCATCAGACAAATATTTTGACGTGTGGCTGATGGTTGAAGTCTCCCCCTTGTTTTTAATCATCCAGATGTGTTTTTCCCCCTTTAGCTAGCATGCTGCTTCTGGTCTGGTGAGCGTTGCAGAAGAATTCTTTACAATTTGGAATACTGAACAAGATGCTGGCCAATTTCTGAGACATTTTTACAGCCTAAGTGAAAAGAAAATATGCAAATGGTTAAAGGAACCTACTATACTAAGAAAATAATTAAGGCTCATCAAGAAAAAAAACAAAACGGATTCAAGTTTCTTGTTATGAGCTGATGAATAGGACTATATTTAAACATAGAAATCTAATTCTGCATTCCTCTCCCCTTTCCCTGACTTTCAAATAGAGGTTGTCCTTAATTTACAACAGTTCACTTAGGGACCATTCAAAGTTACTTAAAAAAAGTTGCTTTTTACCGTTTTTCACACTAATGATCATCCCTATGGCCACAGGATCAATATTAATTGCTTGGCAACTGACTAATATTTATGACAATTATAGTATCCTGGAGACATGTGTGATCACCTTTTGCGACCTTTTGACAAGCAAAATCAATGGGAAAGCCAAATTCATTTAACAACCGTGTTACTAACTTAATCATTGCAGTGATTTACTTCACAACTGTGGCAAAAAAGGTTGCAAAATGGGACAAAATTCACTAACTGAATGTGTCGCTTAGCAACAGAAATTCTGAGCTCAATTGTACTCCTAAGTCGAGGACTACCTATATATATATATATATATATATATATATTTTAGCTGAAAAACATTTTTCTCTGAAAATTCACCTTATGAATTTTGAAATTGGATAGATCAACATTATATACAACAGAGCTGCACAGGTTGCCAGTGAATTTCCAGGTGCAGTTTAAGGTGCTGGTAACTATTTAAAAAGCCTTTCAAGCCATCGGCCCAGTTATTTGAAGGCCTGCTTATCTCCCTGCCTGATGAGTAAGATTGAACAAAGTCTCTTCAATCAAAAAATGCTATTTATTGGAACCCAGGAAACATGCTTTCTCAGTCATGAAACTGTCCTCTGATACAAGGCATCTTCCCCTCCCTCCCCTCAGAGATCCAGCTTCCACCATAACAATGTTCCAGAAATTTACCAGGCCTTGGGACAGGTGATTGTGTAATCTTACCAATATTTAGATTATATATAGGATACAACTGAAAAGCTATTTCAGATTCTTATTTGTTTATCTGTTTTTATACTGGAAGCTGCTCAGATTAGTTCTAGAGTCAGGTAGCCTTTCAAATCTAATCAACACATAGAGATATACCAATCAAAGAAATGAAAAAATGAAATACAACAGTAAATTAAAGATGTATTTACCAGTGAGAGCCATTGACAGACAAAATTCATCTTTTAAAATCTTCAAAAGTTCTTGAAGTCCTTCTTTACCCTGTTTCAAAAACGAACAGCATTGTAAATGAATGTGGCTAACATAGCTTCAAAATGTAGAGAATGCTGCAGTTTTCCAATAAAAAGTTCTCAGTAACAGCATTTTCTATGTTGGCTGTATATTTATTTTTCTTTTGTTTCTAATCAGAATTGGCAGCATTTAAAGCTATGTAAAACCTGTTGACCCTATATGAGCAAGATGCTTAGTGCAGGGGTCCCCAAACTTGGCAGCTTTAAGACTTGTGGACTTCAACTGCCAGTATTCCTCAGTCAGCTATGCCTTGACTGGGGAAAAGGGGATGTAGGCTAACTATATTCCATTTCCAGTTCTCAAAAAATATTACTTATCTCTTAGCCATTCCTAAGAGTATTTGGGAATCTTCATTGTTTCTAACAGCATTGCTGAGAGACCAAATAAATTTGCACAGTAGGGAAGTTTGAAGCTTCCTTCGGGTATTATCCCACGTCATTGTAGTGCTGTTAAAGTTGTAGCA
>BLBF01000004.1:7211866-7237940 GCA_015471245.1 Laticauda colubrina | reverse complement strand
GCATCCTCTAGGCATCCTCTAGGCATCCTCTAGGCATCCTCTAGGCATCCTTAATATCCGAGATAGGTCCCCTCTACGAACGTTTTTTCCGTTTTAAACGCTTTGTTTCCATTCTGCATCCATTCTGCATCCGTTCTGCGTCCGTTCCACTTCCTCCCTGCGTCCGTTTACCGCTGGAGCGGATGGAGTTGCGCGGATGCGCAGCAGATGCCAAGCGGATATAGCGGATGCGTAGCAGATGCGTAGCGGATGCGTGGCAGATGCAGAACGGACGAACTGGATACATTTTCCGTGCAAAAGTTTTAGGCAGCCTAAAACTTTTGGAGCGGATGAAACGTCAATAAACGGATGCTGGACGGATAGAGAGGAAGCAAAACGGAGGCAGTGAGTACATCGCGTTTTCCAACAGATGGCAAGTGTTTCTCTCCGTTTTACTTCCTCTTTTCATCCGTTGCTGCAGTGTGACAGGGCCTTTAACTACTGCACTAAATGGTCTTTGAAGGAGAGGTGCATAGTCTATAGATAAAAGTTACTCATGCGTTTATCCAGCTCTTTCAGTAACAGACAACAAACAGTAATCTTGCTGAACACTGAGGAAGATACTGGAACAGAGAAGAGAGAAAACAGCCATCATTCTTACTAGGATCTAAAAGTTGCAGGCAGGTAGTCCTTTTATTATGTAAGTTTAGTTTTCCCATCCTCTAGTGCCCTCTAGAAATGCAGGGATCATGCTGGCTAAAGGCCCTGTCCCACTGGCTGACAGACACAAAACGTATGCATAAAGGAGCAAAATTTCAGGGATGGCTCCATCCATTGTCATCCGCTCCAAAAAGTGGTGAAAATTTGCATAAACAGAACGGAAAAGAACGGAAAAGAACAGATGTGGGTAGTATGTAGCGGGGATGTTAAACGGATGTTCATAGGAAGCCTAGCAGATGTATATCGGATGCAAACCGTTCACTGATCATCCTTTCTATTTTCGTGCTACTAACGCTGTGTAGACGTTCTGTGTACCTTTTGTTTCCTCCCTCTTTCCGTTTTCAGCTGCAGCGGATGTGAGTTGCAAGGATGCCCAGAGGATGCAGAGAGAATACAGCAGACATTTAATGGATGATAAACGGACATAGAACGTTTGTTGCTCGGATGTCGCAGATTTACATCGTACACAGCGGAAAGTTCATCCGTTCACAAAGTTTTGTGCAGCTCAAAACTTCTTGGGCGGATGAAATCACAGTGGACGGATGCTGGAGGGATAGAGCGTATGAAACATGTATGCAGTGAGTACACAACGGATGCATAGCATTTTCCAACGGATGGCATGCTTTTTTTAACATTTTACATCCTCTTTGCATCTGTTGGTGCAGTGGGACATGGGCTTAAGAAATAAAGGTTTGTAAGTATGCTATAAATAGTCTAAATGCATGCCATGCCTCCACTGGGCAAATGCAGTGAGACTCCTGTTTTGAAAAGCTGGGTGTTTCTTGCAGTGAAAATGGGACCAGGAACTATTTCAACAATTCTGGGGTAACCAGAAACTCAGGTTTAACCATCCAGTACTGATTACTAGTGCTCAGAGTAGTGATCTGCTGCTCACTATTGTAGCAAGTTAGGCTGTGGCACACACTTCTGTGAGAAGTGGCCAGAAGACTCATCAAAACTAGGATGTTAGGAAACATCAGTATATTCACGACCAATTTCTTTTTCCAAATCAAATTTCTAGTCTAGTGAATGCTAGATCATTCATATCTATCTCAGTTTGCTTCAGAGAGTGAATGAGGAGAATAAAAATCAGTTAGTTTGATGCGGCATCTCAAAGTGGATACATCTGGCTCATGAGTAGATACCTTCTTTCAAAGACTTACTTTATATCCTACCTTTTATAAGCCATGAGATTGTCATCCCGTGTATAACATTCATCAGCACCTGCTGCAAAATAATCCCAGATAGGTTTGGGAAGATGCTTTTTAGCATGAGCTTCAAAATCTGACAAACAGATAAGGGTCATTTCAAAACAAAGTGAGAAGAACCTGGCAG
Organism: Laticauda colubrina; assembly: GCA_015471245.1. Classification (NCBI taxonomy): domain Eukaryota; kingdom Metazoa; phylum Chordata; class Lepidosauria; order Squamata; family Elapidae; genus Laticauda; species Laticauda colubrina. The sequence goes on along the minus strand of BLBF01000004.1, from coordinate 7,235,906 downwards.
GAAGAGAGAGACTGAATAAATATAACAGGGATAAAATTCCAGGTGAAAACCCTAAAATAAAGTTGAAAAAGAAATAATGGTATAAGCAAGAACCTACCATCTAATGAAAGCATCTGGAGTTCATTTAGGTCATCGCAGAAATATAAGCCAAGCAAAATATGTTGTCATTCCAAGCTATTATTTTATGACATATTTATACTCACCTTCACCTGAAAAGAATTAAAAATGTGAAATTGACTTCCCTGCCTAGTTTTATAGACCTGGTTTTCTCTCCATCATCTATTCAAGCAGTAGCCAGATCCAACCTAATCACCACCAAGATAAACCTATTTTATTGAGCATGATGATACAACTGAACCATTATCTTTTTTTTTTTTGCTTTCTTCCTTAAAAAAGGAAAGTGTTAAGAACTTTTTCATTTTTTTGACAGAATCTGATGACTTGTGCAAGCATAGCTGCTTACTAAATCTGTGGAAATAAAACTAGCCAAAGATCGGAGAAATTACATATATAGATGGCCTTGTGTAGGAAGCCTCTACAGTTTGGATGGGAGAGAAATGATTCATTTGTTTCCCTATCTGTGGCAGGCAGTTTCAATTAAAATGACAGAAATTGCCATAATGTCCTTTAGTAAGAAATGACCTATAAGAAAAGGACAGGTACATATATAGGTACATGTATTGTTGTATTGTTGAAGCTGATTTGCAGGTCAGAAATACGTACCAAAGTGTTCATTTCCCCCAAATTCTCCATGTATTGTGACCTGAACTGCAACCTGTGAAAGGACCGAATGGCAAAGACTGCAATGACGACACCATCAAAGCAAACCTCTTTAACACATTCTTTGGCTCAGTATTTGTAAACAGCAATGGATCATGCCCAGTATTTCCTAGTCGAACCACAGACAACTACAATGATCTAATACATATTGATTTTACAGAAGACATTGTTGAAAAAGCACTACACAATCTAAAACCATCTCTATCTATTGGACCGGACAGAATATGTGCCTACTTCTTAAAAAAGCTACCCACTGCCGTAGCCGAACCTCCAAGCATAATCTTTGAAAAATCTTTCAGGACCAGCTCCTTGCCAAAACTATGGTCACAAGCCACAGTCATCCCCATTTTCAAACAGGGAGACCCCAGCCAAATTGAAAATTATAGACCAATCTCCTTATGCTGCGTCACCTGTAAAGTTGTTGAATCAATTATTAACCAATCCATCATCCTCCACTTAGAGGCAAACAATCTACTCTCTAATAAACAATTTGGTTTCAGAAAAAAACCATCCTGCAATCTGCAACTCTTACACTTTAAAAACATATGGACTGCACAACTCAATCAGGGCAAAGCAATAGACACAATCTACATAGCACTTCTATAAAGCCTTTGATTCAGTGGTACACGACAAACTACTCCTAAAACTAAAATCTTATGGTATCTCTGGACACCTACAAAACTGGATAGAAACATTCCTGTCAAACAAACAACAAATGGTCAAAATTGGGAGCATCCTATCAAATTCTGTACCTGTCAAAAGTGGTCTCTCCCAAGGCAGTGTTTTATGACCAACTCTCATCATACTCTACATAAATGACCTCTGTGATCACATTCAGAGCAACTGCGTTCTCTTTGCTGATGACGTAAAGCTATTCAACACCACAGACAATACTACTACCCTCCAAAAAGACCGTGACTATGTATCAGAATGGTCAATCAAATGGCAACTTCAAATCTCAGCAAATAAATGCTATGTCTTACATATTGGCAGAAAAAAATCAGAAAATAAAATGCAAGCTAAATGGTCAAGACCTTGTTGAGGATCCAAACTTTGTCAAGGACCTTGGAGTACTCATCTCAAATGATCTAAGTGCTAGAGCCCATTGTAACTACATAGCCAAAAAGTCATTAAGATTTGTTAATCTAATCCTACGTAGCTTCTTCTCTGGTAATATCACACTATTGACTAGACATACAGAACGTTTGCTAGACCTATACAGCTCATCAGTCTGGAACCCATATCATGTATCTGATATTAACACAATTGAAAAAGTCCAGAAATATATCACAAGAAGAATTCTCTGCTCCTCTACTCATAGCAGAATACCTTATGCCACCAGACTTGAAACTCTAGACCTAGAAAACCTCCTGTCTGATCTAAATATAGTATATAAAATCATACATTTCAATGTCCTACCTGCAAATGAATACTTCAGCTTCAACCATAACAATACAAGAGCACACAATAGATACAAACTCAAGGTAAACTGCACCAAACCTGGCTGCAGAAAATACAGCTTCAGCAACAGAATGATCAATGTTCGGAATACTCTACCTGACTCTGGTTTCTTCCCCAAACTCCAAAAACTTTAACCTTAGACTGTCTACTATTGACCTCACTCCCTTCCTAAGAGGTCTGTAGGGAGCATGCATAAGCCCACCAATTTGCCTACCGCCCCTGTCCTCTTGTTTTTTATTTTTCTTACAAATATATTCCTCATGTATTCAAAACTATATTTATTCCTATACCTGTATCTTGTAAGGATTGACAAATCAAATAAGATGTCAAAAAATGTAAATGCTCGATATATTCTAGAATAGGAAGGAATATAATATGATTAATATATAGAAAGTTGGAAATTCAACAATTAAACTTTTGTAAAGAAAACCATCACAGAATGCCAAGTATGTTTTGTACAGAGCAACATTTCATTGGTTTCCAAGAATGCCTATACTAATTAATGTCAGAAGGTGGGCTGCAATGGGAGACTTCTAATGAGGTGAGCTATTGCCCACATCTGTCTCCATTGCAGATGGATTGCAGGGCATTACAGCCACAAAGGCAGCTGGAAGTGAAATCTCTTTAGAACAGGGGTGTCAAACTCACGCCATCACAGCAGCATCATGTGACATATCGAGACTTTTCCTCCTTTGCTATACCGGGCGTGGGCATGGCCAGTACGTGATGCATCCGGCCTGCGGGCCAGGAGTTTGACAGCCCTGCTCTAGAATAAAGAGAGCTCTGGTAATTGCCCACATGTACTTCACCACACCTGATTTTTCTGATCAGACAGCAGAAATCAGCATTTTTGCATATTTTGCCATATGATCAACTGGAAGTCATGGGTTTCATTGTGTTCTGAGTCGTAAATACAGCCTTTTGTGGAGCCAAGGTTTCACAAAACCTAACCTTTTAACTAACTTTGGAGTTTATTTTATTGTTGCTTATTTAAAATTGGCAATAAAAACTTTCAGAACTGTATTACTACAAATTACTGGGTGAATTTCTCTTCAATCCATTTTTAAAAAGTTACAAATTTTCAGCTTTGTAAGAGTTTTTTTGTATACTTGTATATTTTTGCAATATACAACAAAGGAGTGACTTTAGAGTTGTTTTTAAAAATTGCAAATGCTTTGTGAAATTGATGTAAAGAAAAATGAATAGAATAAAATAGAAACTTCATTGTCACTTTAATGTACACTAATCAGCAAATATTAAAATAAAATTTCATTGTATTGAGCTCTCAAAACATAACTATTATGCATATACCCCCCCCCACATATGTATGACACCATGGGTGGGCTTCAAAAAATTTAGCAATTGTTTCTCTGCCCGGTTGCCGGATCGACATGGCCATGGGCATGGCCTAGTTGGCCTCCTGCACCATGGTGGTGGTGGGGGGGCATTTTTGACATCCCTGAGCTTTGGAGGCTTTTCTCAAGCCTTCAGGAGGGTGAAAACAGCTTCCCCGGGCTCCAGAGGCCCATTGGAGGCTGGAAACGGGCCTGTTTCTTGCCTTCCAGAGCCTCCAAGAGGCCTGTTTTCCCCCTCTCTGGGCTTTCTTGGAACCTCCGGGAAACCTGTTCCCCCCCCTTCCCGGGCTCTGGAGGCTTTCTGGAGGCCAGAAACTGGCCCATTTCCAGGCTTCTGGAGCCTCCAAGAGGCCTGTTTTTTGCCTTCCCCAAGCCTCCGTGTGGGCCATACCTGGGATCCAAAACAGGCCATGTGGAGAGTTCTGGGAGGGGAGGGATAGACGGGGCCAGCCAGTCAGCAGAACTACCATTCGGCAAACCAGATGTAAAAGTAATATCTGGTTCACACGAACCGGTGTGAACCAGTAGCAGCCCACCCCTGTATGACACAGAAGAACATCACAGTCTAGTTCAAATGTAGATACATGGTGAAAAAAAAGGATCCTGTGAATTTACAAGATGGATGGCATAAGGAACAAAGCTATTTAAAAAATCTAGTAGTCCTAAATATCTCCTCCCTGAGAGGAGCAACAGAAACAAACTGTTAAGTGGGTGTGTGGTGTCTCCAACGATACTTCAAGCTCTAAGCACATTTCGCTTATAAGCAGTATCCTGAATAATGGGAAGCGAGCTTCCTTTAATCTTCTCAGCTGTCCTAACTACTCTCTGTATGGACCTTCTATGTGGGGTACTACAACCATCAAACCAAACAGTGATGCAGTTTGTTAAAATGCTCTCAGTCATGTCTCTGTAAAAAGTGGCCAGGACAGTAGGAGAAAGATATGCTCTCCTCATCCAATGCAGGAAATGCAAATGCTGCTTTGCACGCTTCAAAGACTTTGAAATTAATTAGAAAGATTCCTCCTCTGGGAAAATTCTCTCTATTTTACATTTCAATGCAAAATAAGATTTTGAAAATCAATTGCTAAAGTGCATGATGGTTACTTCAAAAGAAACATTTGATTTGTGAGCTTGTGAAGTCCTTGAGTTTTTAAGTTTTTACTGGAATTAAAAGTTGATGAACTGAAATGGACTTTAAGGTAGATTTTAAATTACAATTTATAAGAAAGAGATGGCAATACTAGATGTACAAATGGAATTGAATGATCACTTAAAAATCAAAAGGGACATACAAATAATATATCTTGAGAGTGAAGTAGACTATCCTTTGAAATTGAAATATTTACTTTTGTTATTTCATGGACATTACAAATGGATTTGGATAAAGATGATAAGAACTTCAAGAAAAGAAACAAAGACTGGAAGAAAACAGGAGAAAAAATAAAATTGGTCTATTTTATCGTGGTTAAATAATGATTACTATCTTTGGTGATATTGATGAAGATTCTCAGTCATCCAGGTAGAATTGTCTGGAAGCTGCTTGGATGGGCAATGAAATGTCTCAAACCAACAAGAAAATAAGTTCAGTTGCCATGACTGAACTTCCAGATATCTTTGGTGATGCTTAATGGTTACCTGGATTGGAAAGCTTTCTTTCTTTCTTTTTTTCTTTCCTTCCTTCCTTCCATCTTTCTTTCTTTCTTTCTTTCTTTCTTTCTTTCTTTCTTTCTTTCTTTCTTTCTTTCTTTCTTCTTTCTTTCTTTCTTTCTTTCTTTCTTTCTTTCTTTCTCTCTCTCTTTTTATTTCTTGATGCTATGAATTAATTTGCAATATCTATATCATGATTTTTGGATAGCTAAATAATAAGTTATTATTTCTGGTAATGTTTAATAGCCCTTCAATTTTATTTTATTTTACTTGTAATGTTTAATTGTTATGAGAGCATTGAGGACAATTTAGATTAAATGAAAAGGAGGATCATATACTTATAGTGTTAAGTATTTTTGTTAATTAATAAGGAGAGTTGAAGACATAAATATTAGTTGGCAGAAAATTGGGTGCAGTATGGAATGAAGAGGCATCTGGTTGTATTTCAAGATTTAGTTAAATTAATTAATTTTCATTAAATTAATTAATATTTAATTTAATTAAATATTTAATTTAAGGCTGTATTAAAAGATTTCAAGATCTTTTGAAGCCCTAGACTTCAAAAGAGTAAATTTCAACAAACATAAAGAGAGCTTTTGAAGGATTCCATGGATAAAAATCTTAAACGATAAAGTAGACCACAACCTACTTCTTAGTAAGCTAGAAAAAAATGGAATAGATAGCACCACCACTTGATGGATTCACAATTGGCTGGCAAACCGTACTCAACGAGTAGTCCTTAATGGGTCTAAGTCTACATGGAGGGAAATAAGCAGTGGGGTGCCACAAGGTTCCCTCTTAGGCCCAGTACTCTTCAATATCTTCATTAACCACTTAGACAGCCCTGCCAACTCTCACAGTTCTGCCATGAGTCTCACGATTTTTTGTCATTTCTCACGGTCTCACGACAAGGATCCTCAATCTCACGCTGAATTTAAAACGCTTTTTTTTTTTTCAAAATTTGGGGGTCGGCTTATACGTGCATAAATCTGATTCTCACACAAACGACATAACGCCACTTCTCAGATTACACAATATTGATATTACCATACAGTCATACATACAGCACATTTCTTTTTACTCTGGGCGCCTCCATTTTGCTTTTTCTACCACCGGATATAACACGCTCTGATTGGTTAGTTATTCACGTGACTGCTTTAGTGTTTGCGATCGTCACATGCAACTTTGGTCCAGTTTCTCTGCATTTAGTAAAGTTCCGCAGTAAAATTCATTAAAATATACCCATGTCTGATGTTAAAAGAAAAAGAATGTCTTATGCTGCTTCTTTTAAACTAAAAGTAGTGAAGGCTGCAGAGGAAACAAGCAACCTTGAAGCAGCAAGAACCTTTGGAGTGGATGAGAGAATACTGGGTAATTAACTTAATATTGTTTCCTACACAAATGCTTTGATAATGAACTTCATCAATGCATTGCATATTGATACTCTTTTGTTATTAGCCCAAATAACACACCATGGTATTTGGGGGTCGGCTTATATGCGAGTTTTTGCAAAATCTCTCATTTTGGGGCAGTTGACATTGGTGGGGATGCTAGGCAGGCAGCAAAAGTGGTTGATGCAATGGAAGGTGGTACTGAGGTATTTCATTATTGTGTTGACATTCTTTGGTGGTACATTGCATACATGAAACAGCCTGGATCCTCAGCAAAGAGATTCCAGCACCTGACCAGAATTGAAGAAGCAGTACTTGTGATCCCACACAGTAATGCAGAGGAAGAGTGCCTTTTCAGCATTGTTCGTAAGAACAAAACTGACAGTCATTCCTGTTTAGGCCTTGATGGCACCTTGTCTAACATTTTGGCCATGAAGTTGGCTTATCCAGAAGAAATGACACCTTGCTATAAGTTTCGTCCTAGTGATGATCTATTAGAATCATCAAAGAAAGCTGCATCTTCTTACAACAGGGAACACAAATAAAACATTTAAATAAACTGTTAATGACTCTCCTCGATGGAAAAGGGGTTTGTTTAATCTTGATCGGGAAAAAAAATAGAATCTCACTATTTTTTATCGAATCTCCAGATTTTCCTTTATCAGGGGTTGGCAGGTCTGACTTAGATGAGGGAATAGAAGGGGAACTTACCAAATTTGCAGATGATCCTAAGCTGGCAGGAATAGCTAACACCCAAGAAGATAGGCTCAAGATCCAGATGGATCTTGACAGACTAGAACACTGGGCCATATCTAACAAAATGAAATTCAATGCGGAGAAAAGTAAAGTCCTACCCTTAGGCAAGAAAAACCAAAAGTACACATATAGACTGGGTGAAACCAGGTTCAATAGCAGTAACTGTGAGAGGGATCTTGGAGTCTTAGTGGACAACCAGCTAAATATGAGCCAGCAGTGTAAAGCAGCCACCAAAAAAGCTAATGCAATCCTAAATTGTATTAATAGAGGGATACAGTCAAGATCAAGGGAAGTACTAACACCACTCTATAAAGCCTTAGTAAGACCACACCTTGTTGAGGCTCTAGAAAAAGTACAGAGAAGAGCAACCAGGGTGATTAGGGGACTGGAAGCTAAAACATACAACGAACCGTTGCAGGAACTGGGCTTGGCTAGTCTAGTAAAGAGAAGGACCAGGGGAGACATGATAGCAGTCTTCCAATATTTGAGGGGCTGCCACAGAGAGGAAGGGGTCAAGCTATTTTCTAAAGCTCCTGTAGGCTAGGCAAGGTATAATGGATGGAAGCTGAACAAGGAGAGATTTAACCTGGAAATAAGGAAATAAGGAAATAAACTTTCTGACTGTGAGAACAATCAACCAATGGAACAGCTTGCCCTCGGAAGTTGTGGGAGTGCCATCAGTTGAGACTTTCAAGAAGAGATTGGACTCCCATCTGTCAGAAATGGTATAGGGTCTCCCACTTGGATGGGGAGTTGGACTAGAGGTCTCTTCCAACTCTGATTATCTGTAAACAACTGAAAACAATTGAAGAAGCTTGGGAAACTCCAAAAACATGATTATAAAAGCCCAGTCCAGTACAATACCATTGAAAAAGAAAAAATCCAAGAAGAAACCAGCATCGTTGTACAAAATATAAAAAATGGAAAGAGGGACATATAACTAAGGCAGAATACCAGCATATAGTCTGAATCTGCAAAGATGAAGTCAGGAAAGCCAAGGCTCTGAATGAACTAAGACTTGCAACAAATGTCAAAAATAATAATAAAAAGTTTATTTCAACATATAGGCAAGAAAAAATCAAGGAAACAATTGGTCTGCTAATGGGAGATGATGACAAGGAGGTGATGGGCAATAAAGAGAAAGCAGAGCTGCTTAATTCATGAATGTGCTTATGAATAAACAGGAAGATGAAAGCCAAAAAACACAGTATATCTCAAGGCTACCAACACTCAGTGCATTCTGAGTAACCATTCACTGTCACGTGAAAAGAGTAGTGTCAAAACACTTTATGCCAGGGTGAGAACACACAGTAGTACCCAGCAAACAAAGAGAACAGGTACCTACGTGTACAATTTAGGGAGAATAGGTAACCACAAGCGTTTATCACAAGATGCCTGTGCAATATCCTGGGGAGAGAAAGGAAGAAGGTACAAAAGCAATTATGTGGCACACCCTGCCAGACATCAAAAATATGTCAGAACCAAGTAGAATGCAACTTCCGAGATCTGCCAATGGGCATTGCTTACCACCCAGAGGCTACCATATGAGGACAAATCATGCACTACAAAGATTGTCTGAAGGTGGGAGAAACTTCAAATATAATTTACTGGATTCTCTGCATGGATTGCCACTGCGACTATGTGGGATAGACAGGGAGGAAGCTAACCATCAGATTGTGAGAACCTGAGTCAGCACTTTGTTAAGGAGACCCAAACTTATTGGGAGCCTCATACTACGGTCAACATTCCATTTCACAGCTACTATAACTGTTGGCCAAGCAGGGACAAAAATAGCCAGAAAAATGGTCCAAGCCTAGGAAACAGGTCCCTTATCAGTCAACATGAGTGTGCTGATTTACCATCAGTTTATCAAGGACTTAGGAGTCAAGCACAACAGCACAAGGAAACAACAATGAATGACTTAATAGTCAAACATCAATACCCTAATTAACAAATAAATGCTACATACAATCATGCACCATATAAATACAACACATAGAAAAGCACATACTCTAGACCAGGGGTGTCGAACTTGCAACCTGTGGGCCAGATATGTCATGTGCTGGCCACACCCACTTCTGGTTTAGTGAAGGGGGAAAAAGTTGCAGTATGTCACATGATGACAACATGTGGCCAAGAGTTTGACACCCCTGCTCTAGAGAGAGAGAACTTCCCTGATGACAGGCTTTAGTAGGAGCCACATCGCTGGAAGACTACATCTTTGATCTTGGTGACCGATTCAGATTTTGCCTTCATTTGCAAAACAAGCAGAATCTGCCAGTAATAGTTAAGTCTGAATTTTCTGATTGAGCTCCAGGGCCCCACAATCTCAGGAGCTCCACAATTTGAGCCTTTGAAATATCTGGCATATCATAGAAGGAGAAAAGTATTTCCATGGAAAGACACCACAGGTTAGAATGCCGTATGGGCATAAGGCTTCTTCTGAACTTAGTGTCCTCCCAGATTAAGTCATTTTAGATGTAATTGGAAAGATAAAAGGATAATCATAAGTTTGTCTGGTTTGTCTAGAAAAATAAATACAGATGCTCCAAAAAAGAAATATCTCAAGGAGGGAAATCTAGTAAGATCTTTTTAGATCTGGTGTCTATCTCCCTTGGTGATCCTAAGTGGGTCACAACAACTGCTGCACAATCATTTACAAAATAACTGTTGTTACTACTGGATACCTTTTTGGATTTTCTGCTGACAGCAGGGCTAAAAAAAATGTGGGGGGGATTTGTTTATAGAAAGGAGATGGGATAAAGAGATAAATGTAACTTTAGCTAGAATTAATAGTTATTATTTTTTTATATTTATTGTGTTGAGGGTTGGATGTTTATTTCTTTTCTCTTTATTATATTCTTACACTTTTTAGCAACAACAATAGTACTTAGACTCATATACCATTTCATATGCTTTGTAGCACTCTCTAAGCCATTTACAGAGTCAGCATATTACCCCCAACCAGAGGTGGTATTCAGCAGGTTCTAACCAGTTCTGGAGAACTGGTAGCAGAAATTTTGAGTAGTTCAGAGAACTGGTGGTAACCTTCGCCCAGGAGTGGGGAGGGAATGGAGATTTCGCAATATCTTTCCCCTGCCATGCCCACCAAGCCATAGCCACCAATCCATGCCCACAGAACTGGTAGTAAAAACTTTTGAATCCCACCACTGCTCCCAACAATCAATTTTACCGACCTTGGAAGGAAAGAATGCTGAGTCAATCTGGAGCCGGTGAGAATCAAACCCCTAGCAGTGAGCAGAGCAGAACAGTGAGCAGACTTAACCTGCAACAATGCATTCTAACAACTGTGCCAGAATAACTCTTTTATTCCTATATCTTCTTTTCTTTCATTCAGTTTAGTTTGTATTATATTTTACAATAATAATAAATTATAATATGGACATATGCATATTAAAATGTTCAAAGTTAAATATTTAAAGTGATCATTTTCATTTATTTCAATCAGACAAGTGGAAGACTTCTAAATGCCATTATACAAGCCAAATTACAAATGGTTCAACTTCATCCCTTGCCTCCATCATCTATTTTCCTCCCATTTTCCTCCCTTTCAAAAGCTTACTTTTAACACCAGAATAGCCGCAGGTAAAAGACTTTGCTCCACAAGGATTTTAAGAGAATCTGGAAAGTATACAAGCACTTTGTAAGAACAAGAGTTCTTTAGTTTATGGAGGATAAATGCCAGAAGTTTAATAAACTACTACAAGAGATTAAAGCTTAACTTCTCCAACAAACTTTGTACTGTTTACCCTGTTCTGAAAATGCTCTGATCATGCAACATTAGTTGTATATCCAGTTTTACAGAAGCAAGGATAACGAAATAATTACGCAAGTGTGGAAAAAATGTGGGCAGTGCTCTTGTATTTTACAATAAGGAAGGCCTACATATTTTCAGAGCATATATGATTGGCAGATTTCTTCAGAATCTATTACTCAATCCCAGACATTTAGCATGAATTAGCATACATATTGATACCAATTAAATGGTTCCTCATGTCATACATTCTCCCTCCCCCAGAAGCTTTCTTGTTAAAACAAGGGGCTTTTTCACAAGCAAAACTGCTAGTGGAAAAATATCATTATAGACATAAGATATCATGTACCTTTCCAAGCAACAGCAGGCAAGGAAGCAAATAATGCAGTTCCTAAATTGCATGTTAACAACTCTTGTTAGATTATTCATCTGCTATTAGTACATGCAGAGAAAATGGCACCAATTTCACCCCTGAGATTCTGCCTACATTCCCTGGAAACTGGGCATTCCCCCATCTCCATCCCCATTCTGACCTTGCCTCAGAACCATTATTTGCATTTTTTTATTTATTTGTTTTCAAGAACTCTGTTTCCCAGAAAGGCTGTCAGTGTTCCACTGCAGGGGCATTGTTTCATCTCTTAACAAAAATAAGCCAGCTGTTAAATTCTGTACTTTTCTAAAGCCCAGTTCTAGTATGCAAAGAACAAATCCACCTTTAGAAGATGGATGAGTTTTAGATGCAGACTGTGATTTTAAGAACTTTTTATACAATGGAGTAAATTCTTTTGGAGGAGAAGGGAAAACATGGGAAGGAGACAAGGCTCCATACCAGTAGTGGCCAAACGTTTTGGGCTCCTGTGCCAAAAACTGCATGCGTGTTAGCATGCGCGCACTCGCATGGCAGCATCCAGAATGCAATGCATGTCCCACTATGCCAACTGCACATGCGTTTGCAATCCCCTCGCCACCCTGTTACCGGCACTGCACCTCGACTGATTTGAGGCCTTTTTTGTCCTCCCAGAGGCTTGGAAAAAGCCTCTGCAAGGCTTTTCAAGCCGAATAATAGGCCCATTTTGTCACTTCCAGTATTACAGGAAATGACAAAATGGGCCTATTCATCCTGAAAAGGCTTGCAGAGGCTTTTTCCAAGCATCTGGGAGGACAAAAAAGGCTTCAAACCAACCAAAAAATCAGCCGTGAGGCGTGCACGTACGCAATGAGGTAAGTTTACCTGCAGCTTGTGTGCTGACACAAATGGCTCTGAGTGCCACTTGTGGCATGCGTGCCATAGGTTCCTCATCATGGCTGTGTAATCTCCCTTAATGTTTTTGTTAAATTTATACATTAATATTTATATTGAGGGAACCTGGACTGGAAGATGAATGTGACTTTACAATCGGAGGAAGAAAGATCAACAAGATGGACTATATTGATGACATGACTTTGACAAATCAAAACAGAAAAAATGCACGTGCAAGTGTGCCTGCACCCATAAGGCAATGCATGCTAGACCCCCCTGTGCTCCTCTTGTCCCCTGCGCCTGTGTGTGGGACCCCCCTGTGCTCCTCCCTGCAATGTGCACGTCTCCCACATGCGCCCCGTCCCCCCATGCATGCACAGCAAATATCTGAAAATCAGCTGGCTGGCGGGAGGCATGCACGCACGTGCAGTGGAACTGAGCTGGGGCAACGGCTTGCATGCCCAGAGAGATGGCTCTGCATGCCACTTCCAGCACGTATGCCATAGGTTCATCATCATGGTTCTAGAGTTAAGGAACCAGCAGTCAGGAAAAATGCCACACCAATTAATATTTGATAAAAGGCCTTGGAAAATTATTCAGATGCTGGAATGTGCCTATATCTACAAAGATCAGAATTATGCAGGCAATGATTTTCCTTGTGAAACTCTATCGAAACAAAGTTGTATTTTGAAGAAACAGGTTAGGAAGATTACTGACACTTTGGTGAAGACTTCTGAGAATACCTTGGATGGCCAAGAAAATAAAAAGTGGACAATTGAATAAATCCATAATTATTATGCAAGGCATTAATGGGTATATTATGTGAAGGCCTGCATCCTTTTGTGTGGGATGTTTACTGTTTTTTGTGCTTAACGTCTCCCCTTTGAAGAAAAGGGCTTATTGAAAGTGACTTGATTGTGGACTTTGGAGTCCACAGATTGAGCTGTGGGATGAGGCAGCCATGTAGCAGGGCTGGGCTACAACAGTGCTTGGTGCCTGAACCGAATGAGCTTTGAGTAAGTTTCACTTCCAGCTCCTGCATTCTGATAACAAAAAAAAAACCACTGTACAGTACAGAATTGGTCTAAGTAGCTTCAGGCCTTTCCCATTATATTTTATTGCTAGCAGGTCGAGCAGAGAGAAGACAGGCTTTGGAATGCTTTCTTGAAATTTTGCTGGCAAAGAGACCCAGGAGATTTGTAACATATTTCAGTTTCAAGAGAAAAAGATAACCAAAAATTGCAAATGCCCAATAGAAAAGTGCTTCTATTTTACCCTTAGAAGAAACATTACTTTTGCCAGGAAGATTTTTTTTTTTACAAGAACTCAAAGAGTAGAGGAGAGTGAGGGCTGACTGACATGTTTTGGAGTTAAACAGATTCTTTCAACAATATAAATTTAGGGAACTTTGTGAATCTCTGATAAAGAATAGGGTGATATGTTAAAAACAAAAGAGAGTCTGTTGAAATAGTATCACTTGACCCTGGATTAAATAGTATAGATACAAGCAGATCAGCGTTGCAGTGTTTTGTTGTTTCAAAAGCAAATTTAGGCTGCTTCTCAGAGTGAGAGGTTAGCTTCAACACTCCATGGGAAGTTGCCACAACTGCAAAAATCCATGGATATTCTAAGTCAGGAGTTAGTAAAGGCCCAGTCCCACTGGCCGATGGACGCAAAACATATGCATAAAGGACACAGCGGTCGAGCAAAATTTCGGGGGTGGCTCCAAAAATTGGCGAAAATTTGCATAAACAGAATGGAAAAAGAACGGACGTGGGTAGTATGTAGTGGGGATGTTAAACGGATGTTCATCGGAAGCCTAGCGGATGAAAGTGGATGGAAGCAGATGACACCTCTGAAGGGGTTCCGAGGGAGAATTTCGAAGCGGACGCATAGCGGAAGGGGCGGATGCATAGCGGATGAAGCGGATGCATCACGTGCACCTATAGGAAACAAAGGGGATGCTGTGCGGATGTACATCAGATGCAAAGTGTTCACTGCGCATGCGGGGGGTATGAATTGCATCCGCTCCGCGGATATAAAAGGATACAGCACGCACGCAGAATAGTCTATTCTGACTCAGAATAGTCTCAGAGACTGAGTTGTTTACTTGTTTAATAAAGTTTATCTTTGCTTAAGACATTTAATAAAGTTTGCTTGGTTCATTTTGTTTACTTAATAAAGTATTGGTAAAAACTTTGAAAAAATGGATAAGCCTTTGCATGCTTGTGGGATAGATAAAGACAGTTGTGGGATAGATAAACCTCCAGTGCAACCATAGTGGGACTGTATGGTCCACCATTCCAGCTGCCACACATATGGACCTTTATTATCAATAACAATTTATTCATTGATCAACACATTTTAAAATAAACAAAGGTCTTTATTAATGCCCTATTCATTGTAGGACCACTCAACATACATGGCATAATCTCATCAGTGTTATGTGACAGCCTCAAGGAAGTATCTATCATCCTGTCTTGCCACTCCACTGCTCCAGCTGGGGAGTTGCACCAGTGTCTCAGGAGGTTGCGCTGCTTCTTCCCTTCACATGAAGCTCTGTTGGGGCCTTGTACATCCACAGTGTCTATCAGGTTACGTCCTTGCCTCCATTAACCAGGCTCTATGTCCCCATTCCCTTGTTGATGGTCGACAGGTCTGTTCTGCAACACTGGGTAGAGGATGCACATGAGATTGTGCAGGATGCAGCAAGCTTCCATGATGCTCCTCAAAGTCTCTGGGTCATGCTGTATGGTGGTGAGAAGTATCTGGAACCTGTTGGCCAGGATGCCAAAGGCGTTCTCCACCACCCATCTTGCCCTGGACAGCCTGTAGTTGAAGATCCTCTCTTCACGGGTGAGGCATTTTGAACTGTATGGCTTCATGAGGAAGGTTCTGAGGGAGAACGCGTCATCACCAATGATGAAGTAGGGCACATCTTGTGTGTCATTGGGTAGGGGGTCTGGACCTGGAAAACCCACGATGAGGTTACGTTCCAGCCCATCCTTGAGGTCACTGGTGTTGTATACCTGGCCATCTGAAGCTGACCCATTGCCTGAAGCATTGATGTCGATGAAATTGTAGTCAGCATCAACCATGGCAAAGAGGATGATACTGAAGAAGCCCTTGTAGTTGTGATAAGTGGACCCTGACTTGGCTGGAGCTTTGCAGGCCACGTGCTTCCCATCTATGGCTCCAACGGTGTGGGGAAAGTTCCACCTCTGATACCACTTTTCTGCAAGTTTTCTCCAGCCTTGTTCAGTGGTGGGGCACCTGAGGAGCTCCTCCACGTATTCTTCAATGATGTCCTCTACCACTTCTCTGACCACTTTGCTGATGCTGTTGTGTGGCACCCTCCATGCATACTGCATGTTTCTGTATGTGGTTCCAGAGGCCAGGTGCTGCAGAGTCAGTGCCACCTTCAGTCCAGGGTCCAGGTTGGGATCGAAGTTGGTGCTAGGCTTGGTCAACCTGGGTCTCAGTCACTGTACAAGTTCGTCAGACATGGCTGGTGGCATCCTCATGAAGTGATGGAATGCACGAGGGTCTTCATTCCTCAGCTCCACCATCAACTGGTCATACAGTCCAAACTCCATTCTTCTCACGATCCATCCTCGGACCCACACAGCTCTTGGATGTCTCCTTCCTCTCCTTCTGTGTAAAACTTGATACAGTCTAAACAGGTTTTGGTTCTGGTGATGAATGAGCACGCAGCTATCATATGGACTGTTTCATCATCCATGGTGGAGAACAATTGATGATGTTGAAGACCAAGACCAAGGGTGATGAGGTCTGTACACCACGGCTGCTGGACTCATACTGAGATCCAGATGATTTTCTCCCCCTTTTTATAGAAAATATCGGTTGTCTGCTAGGTGTCCTTCTACATACTCTAGACATACTCCAGACATCCTAAATATACGAGATACATCCCAGATACAAACATTTTGTCCATTTTTAATACTTTATTTACGAGATGCATATGCTTACATCCTTTCTATTTCCGTGCTACTAACGCTGTGTAGACGTTCCGTGTTCCTTTTGTTTCCTCCCTCTTTCCATTTTCAGCTGCAGCGGATGTGAGTTGGGGGGATGGCCAGAGGATGCAAAGAGGATACAGCGGACCTTTAACGATTGATAACGGACATAGAACATTTGTTGCCCGTATATGTTGCGGATGTACATCATACGCAGAGGAAAGTTCATCCGTTCAAAAAGTTTTGTGCAGCTCAAAACTTCTTGTGCGGATGAAAACGCAGTGGACAGATGCTCGACGGATAGAGCGTATGAAACATGTATGCAGTGAGTACACAACGGATGCATAGCATTTTCCAATGGATGGCAAGCTTTTTTTAACGTTTTACATCCTCTTTGCATCTGTAAGTGCAGTGGGACTGGGCCTTTGGTTCCAGGAGGAGTGATAGGGTTTGCTAGCCTGTTCTTTTCTTATATGTGAGACTATCACTGAGATACAGCCATAGAAGGAACACAGTTTGTTTCTCCACTCAATGAAGTTATCTTTCAGCCCCATAACCAGTACATCTTAACTGCAGTCTTGTGGGATCCCTGTTAGCTTTTCTTAGCCTACTCTTTAAGGAGGGAAACAAATCTTAATAGTTGAGCCAGTTAAGGACATATAATTTGCCACTCAAGGGCAGAGATTGGAGATCTGAGATAGAGTAGAATAGAGCTGGAAGGGACCTTAGAGGTCTTCTAGTCCAGTCCTTTGCTCTGACAGGAGACTGTATTCTGAAATATGCTCTTCTTAAAAATCTCCAGTGATGAAGCGCCCACAATTTCTGAAGGCAAGCTATTTCATTGGTTAATTGTCCTCACTGTTAGGAAGTTTATCCTTAATTCCAGGTTGCTTCTCTCTTTGATTATCTAGAAGTCTCCAATTTTGTTCTGCACAAGCACAGAATATCTCCTGTTGGTTTGAGCTCCGAACTTGGCAATTTGATTGCAAAAGTTTCATCACGATTTGGGGAAACATCATCAGGTGACAAAACATTTGAAACCAAATTGCCAAACTTGGGAGCTCAAACCAAGCCTAACTAAAACCCAAGCTACTAATTATTCAAACACATTTCAACAGAATTTCTCCTCATCACTCAGAGAACTATATGTTTGTCCTGTTTTGTATTGTTGTTTATTCTTGCCCTGGTTTAGACATACAGAAACATTTGAGAGTGTTCAATTTTCCATATTGTTGAACGTATTTCAGGAATAAATGAACCACCAGGTGTCACCATAACTCCATAGGATCTGTTTTGGTAGCCCACAATTCTGTTGATTGTTGGGACCCAGAATTACCACAGGATTGTGTAAGTAAATCCCATAAACAGGGATTTACTTAGCTTTCCTCACTCCATTGTTGCTTTTGATTATATGTCCTTTCCCCCATCTTCTAAGAATGTTTGTTTTAAATCACATCTCATCTCAATGTTCTTCTGCAGGTCATATTTCTCTGATTTCCTTTCCCATGGAAGCATACAATTATGCTGGTAATATTTCTATTTTAGGGTCTCTCTTGAACATTCTTTCTTTCAGAATGTTTGGCAAATTCCCCATAAGCACAAAGATAAATTTCATGAGATTACTAATGTAAAATGACAAAAAAAACAAAGTGGTAAACAAAATTTCAAGCCCAATGTATGGTTATATAATATATAAATGAAAATAAAAACTTCAAAAAATATTTTTTGTGGGGCAAAATGTTTGGTAGAATTAGATTGTTTGAAAGTCTGTATCTTATTGTCAAATATCTACTAAGAGTCCATATCGTTTCCTGCAAATCTGAATTTGTTATTCAATGCAGTTCAACAGTGCCCTTACTTGCATTTCATATTTGAATTAAGAACTTTCTTGTATGTGCAATGACTACAAAATTAATATTTATTGTGTATTAATCTCATTTTAAATATAAATGAACTTAATTTTATTATTAGACTAATATTCTTAGAATAAAAGGTTTTCAGCATATTCATTTCCATGGATATTAGTTATTTCTTTTCATTGGATCTATTTTTTCAGCAAGTCATACTATTCATTTCCACATGCCATTTATGAATTGTATTCCTGAATAGGTAACATAGAGAGATATACAATCTTTCCTGCATTAAGATTTCAAGGACTTATTGTGCATAATGTTCACACATTGGAATTATGAATAATGCCACATCTCTGCACTATGTACACTCTGTCCCAACATGCAATTCACAGCAGCACAATAATGTCCTGGAATGCCAATCTTGTTCTTTTTTTTCCCTCCAAGTTTTATTTGTTTTATTAATATAATATATAACAATTCCATTTCAATCAGTGTGTTGTCTGGGCACATTTTTTTTAGGTGATCATAATCAAAGCGTTTACAATATCATTCATCACAATAAGATTTATACTGTAGCAACAATAATATTTTGTTTGTCCATTTTAACAAATTCCCATTTTAACATTTATCCTTTTTGTGTCCCTTTCTTTCTAACTTCTGTTTTTATTGTCTAGTCATTGATAAAACAAGTCCCATGTCAAAAAATATTTAGTTTCTTCTTTGTCCTAAATAGTAAGCATTAGCCTATCCATTTCTGCACATTCTAATATTTTCTTAATTATATTCTCATCTGTTGGAATCTCATCACATTTCATTATTGAGCATATGCAATTCTAGCTGCAGTTAATACATGTAAAAACAAGTATATAGTCTCTTCATCATATTTTCTGGTAGAATGCCCAATAAGAATATTTCTGGTTTCATGTCTATATGCTGTTTCATCATTTTTTCCAACCAGGTATGTATTTTCATCCAAAGTTTTTTAGCTTGTGGACATGTCCACCACATATGATCCAATCTTTCTTCTTGATCACACAAGTTTTGCCTCATCTGGTCCCCAGCCCATAATTTAAGTTGTCATTTAGGGTAGAAGAATAAGAGTATCCTCCTTCACCCCCTCCCCTACTCTCCTTTAATTGGTTGTTATCTGACCATAATATAAAGTAGTGTTTCTCAAACATGGTAACTTTAAGATGTATAGACTTCAGCTCTAAGAATTGGGAGTTGAAGTCCACACATCTTAAAGTTGCCATGTTTAAGAAACACTGACATAAAGCAGGGGTATCAAACTCACGTTGTGTTGTCATCACATGACATAACCGGGGTGGTGGGCGAGGTCAGAATGTGACACATTCAGCCCACGGGCCAAAAGGACATCCCTGACCTAAAGTATATAATGCATTGGTATGCCTCATCTTGTAGGCGAAGTTAAGTTCCCTGTTGTGTATATTACCAGAGATGTATTCTGAGTTTGTTGAGAGAAATGGAAATGCCATTGTCCTGTCATCACTACCTAATTTTACCATAGACTTTTTTCTCACTATCTTTGCCATTCCAATTATTTCCTTTCTCCATATTTTTCCCCTTTCTCCTGATGGTGGATAATCCTTTTAAATCACTAATTGACCTTAGTTGCAGATTACTGACCTTCATATCATGTGTTCTATCTGTCTTCCATGTTTCTGGTTGTAATATTTGGCTCAGTAAAGTATCCTTTTTCTCCAGCTTGGTAGAATTTCTGCCAAGCACATTTTTCTCAATCTCTATTAAGTCTTGCACATTTGTACTTTCACATTTACCATTGGCTGCTGCAATTAGGCGGCTTTAACACAGGTGTGGTTGTCATAACTAAATTATGCAACTGCATGCTACCTTAGAGATGAGTTTGTCAAGAACAGAGACAACAGTCAAATTCATATTCAGTTAATAAAAATGAACTTCTGAAAACCAAACGTATCAAAAGGAATCCTTTATTGAGATGAGACAATTCATGTAGGAGTTCAAAGCAGCGTCTGAGATCCCTCAGGCATACAGGGATACATAAGGGAGTTTAGAACCCCTCCCCTTATCTCGATGTGTATTTAGAGAAACAAAAGCCAGTATGTTAATTCCCCTCCCACCCTTTCTGTAGGAACAATCTTTCTCACAATTTCTCAGGACACATCTCATTGTGGAATTTTTATGGTCTTCTCATCTCCTGGCTGTGCCTCTCAGGTGATAGGTTCCGGCCATCTGGGTTTTCTCCCTCCATTGTATCATGTGTAGGTTATACAAATTTGATATAAGATTAAATACAGGTTACATCAAGAAAAGATTTATTTATCAGTCTCTCCCCCCCCCTCACTTTTCTTCTTCCAGCGAAGAAATGACAGATACACGGATCTGACATATATATTCCCTGCAAAAACTGAGAGTTAGACACTATAGTTTTGAATCCAGCTGGTTTTTCCAACCGATGTAACCTTAGCTATAGTTTACATTGTAGAGCCTCTATATATTTTGGGCATGGAGGAAGGAGTAATCAGTAATAGCTTACTTGACTTAAAGGCAGGATGAGGCAAGACTTTGGTGCACAATGCTGAAATCAGCAGAAAAAAAGCACCAAACTGGGCCTAACAAGGATTGGGTTCTAAGATTGTGTGTGAGATGTATCAGTGAGCTTTAAGATATAGGAGATAGGATGGAGCAGGCATTCCTGTGAATGTGAATCCATCCTGTCTCAAACTCTGTGGAGCTACAGTATTGAGAAGGAAGAGAATCAGCTTGGGAAGCAAAAGGGAGAAAAAAAATTGAGACAGTGATGCTGAGTGGATACAAATACAGCAAGTGAGACAGGGGGAGGATATAACAAAACAATAGGAGAGGGCCATCATGATGGGTTCTTCCTTTTATTTATATATAATTAAAATTTCATATCTTGAATGAACCTGGCCCAGTCAGATAGTAATATATATTTGCCTTTTAGTTTTCATATATTTCATGAAAACATTAGTATCTGTTTTCAAAGTAGTTACAGGGCTGTTGTTCATTGCTCTTCTCACATCCATGTACTGGGCAGAAACTATCCAGGTATGACATTTGTTTTTTATTTTTTCTTTCTTTATTTTATTTTGTCAAGCGATTATTAGACAACATGTATAAGTATAAACATGAAATGGATACATAGAAGAAAAAAAAAATAGGACAGGGACAGTAGGCACGATTGGTGGGCTAATGCACGCCCCCTACAGGCCTCTTAGGAAGGGGATGAGGTCAATAGTAGACAGTCTAAAGTTAGTTTTTAGGGTTTGGGGAAGAAACCACAGAGTCAGGTAGAGTATTCCAGACATTGACCACTCTGTTGCTGAAGTCGTAATTCCTGCAATCAAGTTTGGTGCAGTTTACCTTGAGTTTGTATCTATTGTATGCTCTTGTATTGTTGTGGTTGAAGCTGAAGTATTCATTGACAGGTAGGACATTGCAATACATAATTTTATGTGCTATACTTAAGGCCCTGTCACACTGCCCAACGGATGCAAAATGGACACAACGAATGAGAAAAATGTTCCATCCGTTGTTATCCGCTCTCAGAAGGGTCAAAAATTTGCATAACCGGAGCGGATAACATGGATGCGGGGAGGATGCAGGGCGGATGCAAAGCGGATGCGGAACGGAAGCCCAGCGGATGGGAGCGGATGGTACATCTGCTAGGCTTCTGGGGGACCTCAGCAAAGTGGATGCAGAACGAATACAGCGAATGCAGAGGGGATGCACAGCGGATGATGCGAATGCAGAGCGGATGCACAGCAGATGCACAGTGGAAGCCTAGCGGATGCCGAGCGTTAATTGCGCATGCGGGGAGGATGCATTGCATCAGCCCCGCGGATATAACGGAAGCAGCTCGGAAGCAGGTCGCCATTCAGAGGAAAGACCTGCTTCCAGACACACCGACTGCCCTGCCCGCCCTGCCTGCATGTCTGCCTGCCAGCCTCCCTGCCAGCCTTGCTGGCTGCCTGCCTGCCAGCCTTGGTGCCTGCCTGCCTGCCAGCCTTGGTTCAGGCCTGCCTGCCAGCCTTGGTGCCTGCTTGCCTGCCAGCCTTCCTGCCAGCCTTGGTGCCTGCCTCCCTGCCAGCCTTCCTGCCAGCCTTTCTGCCAGCCTTCCTGCCAGCCTTGGTGCCTGCCTGCCTGCCAGCCTGCCTGCCAGCCTTCCTGCCAGCCTTGGTGCCTGCCTGCCTGCCTGCCAGCCTTCCTCCCAGCCTTGGTGCCTGCCTGCCTGCCAGCCTTCCTGCAAGCCTTGGTGCCTGCCTCCCTGCCAGCCTTCCTGCCAGCCTTGGTGCCTGCCTCCTTGCCAGCCTCCCTGCCAGCCAGCAACCCCACAACCATGCTGAAGCACAGCAAGCCTCAGCCATCTGCTGCCAGCCCTTGCAAGAAGGACAGGGCTACCATCCCGCCCCCTGGCCCTCACTCTGGTTCTGCTGGGGCTTCTGCAGCACGGGCTCGCTCTTATGGGGCTGGGGCTTCTGCTGCTTCTGCTTTTGGAGGAGCTGATGACAAGCATTCCAGCACCAGCCACCTCCACAGCACCTGGACCCTTCACCCCTGAGACTGAGTGACCAAGAGGAGTGCCAGAGACTCATTTTTGTTTTATAGCTTCTTGTTAGTAAAGTCTATTTTTGATTCATACACGTGCTTCCTTTCTTTTTTTTAATAAAGTCTTGGTGGAAACTTTTAGAAATGGTTTAAGCCTTTGCATGCTTGTGGGATGGGTTAAGATAGCAGTGGGATGGGCAGGGATACCTTTGGAATGGGTAATAGCTGTGGAATAGATAATCCTCCAGTGCAAGCATAGTGGGACTGTATGGTCCACCCTCCCAGGTGCCAAACCTTTGGCCCTTGATTATCAATAACAATGTAAGCATTGATCCACACATTTGAACATAAACACAACTCTTTATTAAATGCCCTGTTCATTGTAGGCCCACCCAACATACATGGCCCAATCTCATCCATGTGATGAGACAGGCTGAAGGAAGCATCCATTAAGCATCTATCATCCTGTCTTGCCACTCCACTGCTCCAGCTTGGGAGTTGCACCAGTGTTTCAGGAGGTTGCGCTGCTTCTTCCCTTCACGTGAGGCTCTGTTGGGGCCTTGCACATCCTCAGTGTCTATCAGGTTTCGCCCTTGCCTCCATTCACCAGGCTCCATGTCCCCATTGCCTTGTTGGAGGTCCACGAGCGTGTTCTGCAAGACTGGGTAGCGGGTGCGCATGAGATTGTGCAGAATGTTGGCCAGGATGCCAAAGGCGTTCTCCACCACCCGCCTTGCCCTGGACAGCCTGTAGTTGAAGATCCTCTCTTCACGGGTGAGGTATTTGGAGGTGTAGGGCTTCATGAGGTAGGTTGTGAGGGAGAAGGCGTCATCCCCCACGATGAAGTAGGGCACATCTTGTGTGTCGTTGGGCAGGGGGTCTGGATCTGGGAAGCCCACAATGAGGTTGCGTTCCAGCTTCTCCTTGAGGTGACTGGTGTTGTATACCTGGGCATCTGAAGATGACCCATTGCCTGAAGCATCGATGTACATGAACTTGTAGTCAGCATCGACCATGGCGAAGAGGATGATGCTGAAGAAGCCCTTGTAATTGAAATAAGTGGACCCCGACTTGGCTGGAGCTTTGCAGGCCACGTGCTTCCCATCTATGGCTCCAACGATGTGGGGGAAGTTCCACTTCTGATACCACTGCTCTGCAACTTTCTTCCATCCTTCTTCAGTGGAGGGGCACTGGAGGAGCTCCTCCTTGTATTCTTCAATGATGGCCTGCACCACT
>BLBF01000004.1:7173959-7204402 GCA_015471245.1 Laticauda colubrina | reverse complement strand
ATCTATCTATCTATCTATCTATCTATCTATCTATCTATCTATCTATCGTCACCAGAATAAACTTTTCAACCAGGCTTCATTTATTTTCTTCTTGAATTTCAGAGAATTGTCCCCCAATCCAGACACCTCCCCATTCCACCGGCTCCAATATTGTCTGAAAGAAATATGCAGGTTGCATTCAGCCAAGTTTTCATCTGAGGTCTTGTGTACTAATGACATGCAGCCAAGGGTGGGGAGGAAGGTTAAAAACTCCCTCTGTTGCACCTCCAAATTAATCATGTTTACATCTGGCTTGAGACAATGTCAAGCAAAGATATGTTTCTTGTTAAAGCTTTAAGTTGTATCACAAAAGCAGAATGTCTATTTTGCTAATAGCCAGTATCAATTTTCATGCCTTTTAAAGCCATAAATATTTTAAATATCAAAGCATTTCTCTTTGGTGTATGTTGGTATCTTTTTCTCCTAAGAGCTTTCCTGTAATGGCTTTTCTTTTTTCTTCTGCTTTCTTCTGTTAAGCGAAATTGATGTATGATATAGTCTGTAAATGGCTGATTAGCTTTTACCTAGGCAACATTTTTCTGCATACCCTGCCCCATTGCACTGCCCCAATTTGTTTGATTATTATGGCTCTTATTTCTAAATTGCAGGTCTTGAAAAGATTATACCTGTAGATTAAATAGTTGCTATTAGCAATCTAAATCTACATACCTTGGAAATAACTCCCACTGTATTCAATTAAGCTTATTTCTAGCTCAGTAACTGCATATGGATAGCAGCCCTACTTTTCAAGTATTAAAACATTTTGGGAACTTTTTAATGCTACCCAAATGCTATCATTTGTTTGCTTGATAAAAAGAGATTTTCCTTTATATGATGCCTTTCTGTTTCGTACAATCTGCTCTTTAAAATACTTCACAATTATCATCTTTTACAGAAGTGTAGCAATAGGTAAAGATTTTTTTAAAAAAATCTCTTGATCCATCTGTGTAAAATGTGAAGAATTAAGGTAACTCATGTAATACATACTACCCTCTGAAGGTAATTTTTTTCCCTTTTAGCTGAACTAAGCATAGTCGCAATACAAATAGTGACTTTTGAACAAGTTAAAACATGGAGATATTATATAATGTTGAAATGCCAGATTAAAGCTAAGAAACAAAGTAGAAGATTATGGAAAAATTGAAACAAGACAATGCACACCAGCAGTTTTCAAACATTCCAAGTGTTTTTCTAAGATCAAAGGACTATTTAAATCTTATTTTTACCTGGGTGAAGTATCTATATTGTTTCAGCCATCAATAGACAGAGATAAGCCACATTTATACACCATTCAAGAGACAATAAAAAAGCTATGAAAAAAAACAAAAAGATCAGAACACATGTTCTCCAGCAGCCAACACCCAGATAAGCAGGGATTAACACCAGAAAAAGAATGGGACAAGGAAAAAAAAACCTAATCAAGGAATATTAAGGAGAAAACCATATCCCCAGCAACAGTGGCAGGGCAAGGCACTGTATACTGAATAAACAAGGAGCAAAACCCCATACTCCCGAGCACTGATAATGTTACCTAATCCTATCTTTGTCTGTTTGATTTTTATGGGTAATTATTGTAAATAGTTGAACTTGATGGTTGCATGAGAATTCTTTTCTCAATACAGTTTTATGTGAATATACAACATACACAGAGATCTTTTTGTTATTCAGGCCATTGATCAAGATGTAATCTAATAAAGAAAAATCTTCAAATATTTGTATATTGTATGCAAAGCTAAAACTATATAGATGCAATTTTAACTGGGTATGCATATTTGTGTGTGTGTGAGAGAAAAACAGAAAGATTTATAGACATGGAGATGATCATTATTAAGCCAAATGAATGCTAAGATACAGTCATGGTTATTTAATTCCTAAGGGAAAAAAAGCAGAGAATAAGGAAAAAGAGGAAAAATGGTGTTTAAGGCAATCTTTGACAATCTATTCTAAAATATTTGCTGGAGTGAGGGAACAGTTTGAGGAAAGAACATCCCCAGCTGCCAACATTTCAGAATCTGAAATAGAGACATATTTTCGCCAGTCTGTCTCTCCAATAACAGTCTATAACCTACTTTGCTGTTCCTTTCAATGCTTCCTTTTTCTCAAATTTTGAAGAGAACTGTCACACTATCATCAATTCCATTAACAAACTGTGTTTTTCCTTTTCTGAAAAGATTAGCAAACAAACCTTCAGTTCACTCTGGCAAAGTCTGTGAAGTGTGTTACCCCACGAAATCCTGGAAGCATAATGTCATAACTATTTGACATCATGTTCCATGACTTTCACAGCTTTACTGAACAGTAACTTAAATTCATGTTTAAATTATCTCTAGATGTATCTTCATCAAATAATAAAAACTTTATGAAGCAGATAGAACAGGAGATGGCATATTTTTTTTGTATTAATAGGGATTTGAGTGCTTTATTGCCTTGGACATGGAACATTGTAAAAGTTGTGTGATCATAGATATGTCCTTTAAAAATAAACAGTGATTACTTAAGGTTGAATCCCAATCAGACATTATAGTATGATTATCTCTTTATATATAACCACCATTATTTAAATATGGACTAAACAAATACAGTATTCAAATATTTAATTTTTGAAAATGCAGTATAATATTCTAGACATCAATATTACAAAAAGGAGACAAGTAAAGCCACTGTTTTTTGGACTTGAATTAAATTATATAATCCTGTTTATCTGATTCCTGGTACTTTGGAGAAAGTGAATAGTGGTTCTAGGACTATTAATAAACAATTCTACCTTTTTATTTTCAATAACTAGTTCTGGTTTTTTATATATTGATTGACAGCTCATGATAGATAATATATGACAAGCAATTAACATCACTTCTCTTTTTTCTTTTCAATAAGTTGAACTTACATTTACATTTATGAACTTTCTTTGATTTTTACAAACAGATTGGGTGTTTTATTTCTTAGTTTATTGGCAGTACATATAGAAGTTTTTTGAAATAGCTTACTCCCTCTAGTTTTAATGAGGACAATATCATAATGCTTGTCAAGCTTGCCAAAGATCTTACCATATGCTCAGGGGTAGGATTCTACCAGTTCATACCTATTCGCTAGAACCGGTTGTTAACATTCTAACCAGTTCAGAGAACCATTTGTTAGAAGACATTACTGGCCTAATCCTGTAAGGAAGGCAGGAAGGAAACATTCTGGTGTTGCTTACAGAAACTGCCTCTCCGTTAACCTTGATTACATTCTTGGCAGGACTAGACTTCCTGTCTCAGGAATGTCTCTGGAGATTTTTTCCCCTCCTTTGATGGTACTTTGCTTGTGTGGAGTGACCATTCAAAGATACAATGGCACTGAAAAAAGTGATTTATGACCATTTTTCACACTTCTGACTGTTGCAGCATCCCCATAGTCATGAGAGGCCAGATGAGGAGATGAATGCCTCGATGTGACTGATATTGAATTGGCCACACCCAGCCAATAAGATGAGCACCAAGCCATGTCCACCCAGTCACATGACCACCAAGCCATGCCCATCACCTATGCCATGCCCACAGAACCAGTTGTTAAAATTTTTGAATCCCACCCCTGCACATGCTCCAATTGTTAATTTATTACTTTGATTCTAAGAGTTTCTTTGGATAAAGGTTGTACAGGCTCTTGGTTCCAGCAACTTTGCATGCAAGTCAGAATGGATTTTCAAGTGGTGCCAAGGTTTTGCAATAAGATTCTTCACTATATTCTGATCTATGGCTGTATTAAAGATTTGAAGATTTTATATGATGAATGGTTGCAGGAACCTAGAAGAAATTTCCTGATAGTGAGAACAATCAGTTGAATGGCTTGCCTTCAGAAGTTGTGGGTGCTCCACCACTGGAGGCTTTTTAGAGGAGATTAAAGTCAGATGCATCACATGCAAGTCACGTCCAACCCAGCTCCACAAAGGGGAAAAATATCACAACATGTTACTTGATGGCAATGTGATTCCGTAAGTTTGACACCCGTGGATTAGACAGCAATTTGTCCTACTTGAGCAGTGGCTTGGGCTTGGGCTAGAAGACTTTCAATGTCATTTCCAACTCTGTAATTCTGATATTCTGATTGATTGATAACTGATGCCATTGCTTTAACTTAAAATGGACACTTGAACAGCAACCACTCCTCTGGACAGGCTTTAGATATGCTTCTTGGATATTTCTGAAGAGGAGTTTTACTCACTTTGAGTTCCCCCAACGTTTTATACAATTTTGTTTTATTTTTGTTCCTAAATCCCAAATTGTATGTAAGAGGGACAGCCATATAAATCCTTTAAATCAATCAATCCCGAATACTTAAATTTTACTTTATTAGGCTTGTGTATGGAACTTGTCAAGGAACCTTCTTTTTCTTTTTGATTTGGCTATACAGCATCTTGTTAGCCCATTAGAAATTCTGAAAATATTAGATGAATTGTAATAGAGAAGAGTATAAAAGTGCTATGTACAGATGATACGTATTCATTTCTAATCTCATTTTATTGTTCTTTGTCTACTTACTCTACAAACTGGCACTCAGTTATAATTTTGATATGTTAAGTGACTTGGATTTTAGGTTGTAGACTGATTCTTATCTTTGATATAAAGATCCCTGGGAAGCTTTCTCCTCTAGAATTTCTGAATTTATGCTGTAATTTAATAAAAATTTAAAAGATCTGGACGAATGGCATATAGTTCATATGAGTATCTAGTGTACAATGAATTTAATCTCAAGTCTGTTTTATATTTTGACTGGTCTTTTATTTATATTGCTTATATTACTTAGCAATCTTCAAACAGCTGAACAATTGTCAGGCAGAAGATTAAGTCCTGTCCTTTGACAATCCATAATTGAAGGCATGTAGTAAGAACAGGAAGCGAGATCCTGGTTGAGTTTTAACTGGGGGTGGGTGGGTGGGTATTTTCCTAACATGAAGAACAGTTTGACAATGGAACCAATTATTTAAACAAGTTGTGGACTCCCTTACATGTGTTCAGTAAGAGGCAGGATGGGCATCTGTCAGAAACACTTTAATTTGGATTCTTGCAGAACACATGAAGTGAGAAAACAGCAGAAATGGCCCTTTCTAATCAATGACTCTGAAATTCTGTTTTGTGCTATTAAATAATATTATCTTGGGGAAGTATCCTTCAATATTTTACTGTATAAATTGCTGGTTATCTGCACAAATGTCAAGCATTTCATTAGGTATTAAATTAAAGTAAATAACCCAAAAATGTAATGTAACCATGGTGCCTGATTGGAAAAAGAAGTTTAAAATTCTCTCATTTTGAAAGTTATTATTTTTGGCACCACCAAAATCCCAACAAGTATTGCTATGTTTAATTGCATATAATGCAAAATATACTTGAAAAATCCTTTTATATATGCACAGGTCACATGATAGGGTAAGCCCAATTAAAATAAGCTGTGAAATCTAGATTGATGCAAACTCACAAGGTTATTATTTTGGACCAATTTACCTATAAAGAAATAGTTTTTAAAATGGTTGTAAAACTTAAAACAGCTTTTTTAATCTCAAGAGTTCTTCTTGGCTCTGTTCCTTAGCTGAAAGAATTACATGGAATGGATATTAACAATTTCTGTCACTTTACAAGTTTGAATATCCTATTCTTTTAAGTTAGTTGAAGGTTTCTTCTGCTTTGATTTTAAAATGATGTTAATGCAGAAAAAGTGGTTTTGTGTATATTAGCTATTTCAGGGACTGTTTATTAAGGATTGGCTGCTATTCATGTGTTGGATCATAAATTCTCTGGCTTGGGCTGTCCTATAATTACGTATTTTAAACTGAAATCCACAGGATTGTTAATAGGACCTTATACTAATTATTGTGTCTCAAAGATAAATGTGCTTATTTTGGATATGCCTTCAGTATATGGAATGGGTCAAGAACTGTGAACATGGAGCTGGACAAAAGAATTATTATGCAGTAATAGAAGAATAAATCTAAATACAATGTACAAGAGTGGATTGTTGAGCTATGCTGTATGTCTACATCTGAGTTAATGTGAACCTTCATACTGAAGTACATGATAGTGATTTATCATTTAAATTAACATAAATTTAACTGCTTTACCTGTATTGTTTACATGCAGTAGGTTTCTCGGTTACTTGAGAGATATTCGGACAGAAATCTGGATGTGTATTACATCCAAAGTCTGCAAAAAGGAGTCATTTATATGAGGTTTTATGTAATAGTTCAATAATGACTCAAAGATGTGAACTTTCAATCCATTTGGTCAAACTTTGTGAAGTTCTTTTATTTTTCCCAATCTCTTTCACTCTCACTTTTAATGTTACATCAGAGAGATACTGTCCCTATTGGAAGGAAGATTCAAGCAGGGAATCAGTCTGGAACAGATATGAAAGGGCAAGGTCCAACACTATTAGAGGAATATTATCTTGCATTCCTTTTCCACCACAGGTGATAGAAATTGGATCACAATTTTCACCACCAGTTGGTCCAAGCTTAAGGTGAGTTAGTACTGTGTAAAGATACAATTGTATATAAATATAAGGTTATTAATGTATTAATTATACTTTTGTTTAAGAATAAAAGCTGGTCTTTGCTGTAACCAGAAAATACTAAAGTTTAACATGTGAAAATGACAGATTAGAACAGATGAAGGAAAGAGAGTCTGTATTGGCAATTGCAATTCTGCCAAAAGATGATCAGATTATCTGAGTAAGAGAATTGCAAACAATCTGGCACTGATAATCAAAAACATAGTTGGGAAACAGATGTGGAGTGCTTCAGAGAGTCTTCTTAAATGCAATGGAAAAGGTCTCAAGTAATAAAATGGAAAGGATCATGGCAAGAAATATAGGGTGCTGACACTTTTACGACCTGAGATGCTTACAATATACAGAAACAACGTTTTGTTTGCTTTCCATACACAGCTTGATATCACATGCTCGGCAATCCATGCTGCCACTTGGAGTCAGGAAGGACAATATATTTCCCTTTCCAAATAGACCTAGTGATTCTAGTCAGGTGTAGAAAGGAAATAAATTACAGGATACATTTTATGTCTATTAATCAATTGGTTTGTCATTTTCCAAACCTTGAGAAAGAAAGTGGCAATGGGTAAGGGGGATGTCGGGAACAAACAACAGAACAGAGATAAGTTTGTCCTAAAGGAAAGCAGAGTTCTTGCTTGAGAGATTGGGTTCCAGGATAAATATGTGTGTTACAGGTGAGGGAGCTTCACTGAAAGAAAAAATAAATATGATCTTATTGTGCTTTTCAATTATGCACATCTCACACAAATGGGATGTTAAATAATTATTTATTAGGAGCTTCAGATTTACAGCGAGGATGAGCCCCGACCCACCAGCTGACATGATGTGTGTTGACAGGCTAGTGGTCAGGCTGTGTTCCTGCACTACTTTGTAGAACACGTTTTGAACTATTCTTATCAGCAATTTACAACACTGCAAGTTTGAAATATATTCTATCTAGTAGCACAGGGATGTCGCAATTACAAACAAAAGAGAAAGAATGGGGAGAAAGTTTCATTGACAAAATACTGTATAATTCCCAGGTAAATGCATGGTCATATAAACTGAATAAGAGAGATGCTAAAACTTTGATATAAAATAGGTATGTCTGAGATGGATGCATCCTATGCTAAGCTTTGTTATATGTGACAATTCCATACTGGATCAGGATTCAGTTGAGACTTTCAAAAAGAGATTGGACTGCCATTTGTCAGAAATGGCGTTGGGTCTCCTACTTGGGTGGGGGGTTGGACTAGATGACCTACAAGGTCCCTTCCATCTCTGATTATCTGTTATCTGATTCAGGCAATGATATGAAAATGAATTACCTAGGAGTTATGGAAATATGTTTTTAAAAACCCATAAATTTGCTAAACAAAATGCAAAATAGCTTTGCTCCTCCCTCATTCCAATTAGCATATTAAAATAATAATGAAGGCATTACTAGAGAAATTGTATTAGATATTATCTTTTGCAATTTGCTTAATTTCGAGTTCTAAATAGCCATCAATGTAAACACGCATGCAAACCTGATGGAATTATGTGCATAATGCAAGTCACTAGTTTACTTACAATAGATTCTATTCAATATTTATAAGCACCTTATTATCTTGCTAAATATTTTATAATTATATAACATTTCCCAAATTAGTATTAATCTTATTTAATATGAAGAACCATTAAAGGTATTTTAAAAGCCTTTGGATCGTCCTTTTGGGGCATTGAAGACATGGCAGCTGGATCCATTGGTTTGGCATATTTGCCAGGCCAAATATTTCCCTGCTGGAAAAAGTATGACACATTATTCATAGAATATGCCACTTTTTCATCTACTAAGTTGTGACAGCAGCGGCAATGCATAAAAAAGCTTATGGATTGATAATCACAAGATATTTGTATAGATATTTTATGAAAGGGGAATGGGGGGGATAATTTTCTCCTGAAAAGGAACCCAAACTGCAGGCATTGCTGTTTCTTTAAAACTGACCTCTTTAAAAAAATATTTTGGCAATAGGATAGTTTTGTAAACTTTTCTTCATCAAAATATTTTCTAACCATGGCTTATACAGTAAGTAGCAATAGCATAGCAATAGCATTTAGACTTATACACCTCCCCATAATGCTTTAAAGTCCTCTGTATGGTTTACAGAGTCAGTATATTACCCCTGTGAGCAGAACTGAAGTCATGTTGGATGGCCCATTGAATTAAATAAGGAAGTTTCTCAAACACAGGAGCTTTGCCAAATAAGGAAGTGTTCCAGTTTGTGCACAAGAGAGAGAAAAAAAGACAGAATGAGGTTAGAACAATGGGGAATTGTAATAAAATGTTGATGTGTCAGAAACTGTGTAACTGCTTTTGCTAGATAGGGACCTAGTATGAACCTTTGAAAAATATATGTGTCAATTTGAAAACAGAAAGAATGTGAGCCAAGCCCTCATACGAGGGGGCGGACAGTTAGGGTATAAAAATACTGCCTGAATTTTGCTCTGGGTTCCTTCAATGCCTGAGGGAACCCGTCTCTGCAGAAGCGTAATTAAACCTTGTTTTCCTTGGATCAACGAATCTTTTGATGGTCTTTTCATCAGTTAAACCTCATAATTTGGTGCCCAACATAGGGCCCGATGGAATTTTGACTGGAGAAAAGGGACTGGTAAGTGTGGCGCCACCATCTCCCATTGTAGAGGGCCCCCTCCCTTGTCTCAGTTGGATCCCGGGGTAACTGCACTCAGCAGACGATCCTTGGAAACAAGAGAGAGAGAAGCCGGCCTGACGTTCTGGGAGTGTCGCTGCTCACCTGAAGTGGGGACGCCCACACTCCTTTCGTCTCCGGGAGACCAGGGGTGTATCAGGTGAGTTTGTTGCCTTTCAGGATAGAAGAAGGGATATACTGTCCTTAAACTCTGGGAATCCAGCGATTGCTGGAGGACAGCGGAAATCCCTGAGTTGGGAATCTCTGGGAGATTGTTGGCGGGTAGTGTGGAGAATGGGAAAGGGACAAAGCAAGTGTGAGATGTTCCAAGAGGGAACAAGTATAGAGATAGAAAAGACCCCGAGAAGGCCGATTCCGACTGACTCCCCGTTGGGTCAACTACTACAACAATGGTTATTGCCCCATCTGAGGACTTACACTTGGAGTCTAGAGAAAAAGAAAATGATCTACCTATGCCGACATAGGTGGCCGAAGTATCCCCTAGTAGACCCTGAGTTTCCTTACCACTAGGATCCCAAAGGGAATACCAGCACATACTGGATAACTCAGTTGAAAGAGTATATAGTGAAACACCGGATGAAAGAGCAAATACCTTAGGTGGAGGTATGGTATCATGTTCATTTCGAAGGTCCAGTTCCACCAGAAACAGAAATAGGACAGTTTGTCAACAAGGTGGAGGAAAGCGAAACTGAGGACTGGATGAGGAGTCCACCGGCATTGGCTCCGGCAGTCCCGGCACCACCGCTCCTGCCAGCTCCAGTTGCCCAGGCTCCACCTCCACCTGCATATCCAGGACTCAGAAGGGAACTGGCTCAATTAAACAAGGACCTAGAGAATTTGCCTCTAGGAGGAAGGTCGGCCAATCCCGTGTCGGCCTTCCCAGTCAGAGAAGTCCCAAATGGCATGAATGTGCAGGGGAATCCAGTCACCATTTTCGTGGCTGTCCCCATAAAGTCTGCTGAGTTACGGGATCTGAAAAAGACCCTTCTGAAACTCCATGAGAATGCTCATGAAGTGGCGGAACAGTTGGAATTGTTTCTGGGGCCCAATGAATACATATATCAAGAACTGATGTATATTCTTGCACACCTTTTCACCCCCGAAGAGAGGAATCTCATTAGGAGGGCAGCAATGGCTGCCTGGGATAGGAGACATGCAGGGCAACAGGGAGCAGTGGCTGCAGACACAAAGTTCCCCATAGCCGATCCAAATTGGAACATCAATGACAACGCTCATAGGGAACACATGAGAGACATGAAACACATGATCATTGAAGGAATTAAATTGGCCATCCCTCAAGGGAAAAACTTGACCAAAGCATTTGAAATAACACAAGGAAAGGATGAATCCCCGGGGGATTTCTGTGCTCGGCTCCGGGAAGGGTTATCCAAGTACTCTGGAGTGGAGCCAGAAACCCCTGCCTTCGAGACTCTCCTGAAGATGCAATTCGTCACTAAAGCATGGCCAGATATCCAGAAAAAGATTCAGAAGATAGAGGGATGGACTGATTTGGGCATGACAGATTTGATGAGAGCAGCCCAACAAGTTTTTGTGAACCGAGACTCAGTTAAAACCAAACAGAAGTCTCAGATGATGGGAGCTGCTGTGCAAACAGCAGCCAAGAATGAAGTTAGGAAAAACAAGGAGACCCAGATGTCAGATCCGAGGCCAAGGTGGAGAGATGAAAGATCTCCCAGCAGGGAGTGGAGACCCCCGGTTAGGCGAGGAGGTTCAGGGGGCAATCAAGGCGGTCAATTCCAACGGCCGTCCCAGAGTAGAACTTGTTTCAGATGCGGGAAGAAGGGACATTTTGCGCGCGAATGTCCCAAAACTCCAGAGGAACGAAGCTATGCCCTATACGATTAGGGAGGTTCTGGCTCCCCAAGTGGGACCTGTGGGGAGCCATTGGTAAATGTGTTAGTGGGTCCTGACCATCAGGAACAGCTGTTCCTGATCGACACCAACGCAAGCCAGACATCTGTATGCGATCCAGTAAAGGGAGCATGCAGGTCAAAGCAGACTTTAAAGGTGGTTGGGGTGAGTGGGAAATCCCAAGAGGTCAAGATTTTGGAAGAGGTGAGATTAGAATTGAATGATGTGGTTACTGAAATTGAAATATTGTATATTCCCGATTCAGGGGTGAAATTGCTAGGAAGAGATTTGTTGGATGTTTTTGGAATAGAATTGTGGGATAGAAGGAAAGAAGTTTGCATGTGCATGTTAACAACGGAAGATGAGGAGAAGATATCATCAGATGTGTGGGCAGGAGGTGAAGGGGTTAGTCGGATGGCAATACAGCCCATTCAGATCAAGATACAACCAGGGATAACTAAACTGTGGACTCCACAATATTCTCTGAGTAAGAGAGGTAGGGAAGGGTTGAAACCAGTGATTAACAGATTATTGAAACAGGGACTGTTGGAACCTACTATGTCACCATTCAATTCACCAGTCTTAGCAATAATAAAAAAGGATGGGAAGTATAGATTGGTTAATGATTTGAGGAGGATCAATGAGATAGTGGTTCCTAGATTCCCAGTGGTTCCTGATCCCTATACCATCTTGGGGCGGATCCCTCCCAAAGACAAATGGTTTACTGTGATAGATCTGAAGGATGCCTTTTGGGCGTGCCCCATGGAAGAGGGGAGTAGGGACCTAGTATGCCTAGTATGCCTGAAAGGGTGAAGGGGATCATGAGCTTGGCTCCTCCTAGGAACAAGACAGAGGTGCGGAAAACATTGGGATTGTTGGGGTACTACAGAATCTGGGTAGACCAATTCACAGTGTTGGCACAGTTTTTGCATAGAAAGTTGCCTGGAAAGGGAGAGCACATAGAATGGGAGGAGGGAGATAGTGAAAGGTGGGAAGAGCTGAAGAAGGCTTTGTCAACCGCTCCGGTTTTAGCCGTGCCAAACCTGAAACTACCGTTTCATTTGTATGTGGTGGTGGCTCAGGGAACAGCAGTTGGAGTCCTTGCCTAAAAGAGGGGGAGGCAGTACCAGCCAGTAGCCTTCCTAAGCAAGGGTTTGGAGCCGTGAAAGAATGACCAGTTGTGTTCAGGCTGTGGAAGCAACAGTGATGTTGGTGGTGGAGAGCAAAAAGTTGACTTTTGATGGTGCTTTGGTAGTGCATTCGCCTCATCAGGTCAACTCAGTGTTGAGTCAGCTGGCTACCACTTGGATGACCGAAGGGAGGATATTAAAGTATGAAACCATTTTGAGAACTAGTCCTGATGTGGCAATAGGGACAGACAAGAATCTGAATCCAGCAGAATTCTTGGAGGGGAGAAGGCAGGCGTGGGAACCGGAAGACCATGATTGTCTATTGCAAGTGGATCTCATGACGAAGGTTAGAGAGGACTTGGAAGAGACTCCATTGGAGAAGGGAGAGAGGTGGTTTATAGATGGATCTAGCAGGGTAGAAAATGGAAAGCGAAAATCTGGGTTTGCAATAGGAACCGGGGAAGGTGAGGTAATAGAGAAAGGGTCACTCCCAGCTGCTTGGTCAGCCCAGAAATGTGAATTGCTTGCCTTGATCAGAGTCTTGGAATTGGCTGAGGGGATGGAAGTAACGATTTGGACTGATTCCAAGTATGCATGGGGGGTGGTGCACACGTTTGGGAAAATCTGGAAAGAAAGAGGGTCTATCAAGGCGGATGGGAAGCAAATAGAGCAAGTGCAGTTAGTAGAGCAAGCCTTGGAGGCATTGCAACTTCTCAGCCGAGTATCAATTGTCCATGTGAATGCACATCAGAAGAGGAACACACCGGAGGTTGTGGGAAACCGATGGGCGGACAAATGGGCAAAGGAAGCCACAGGGGAGATAGAGTTGGTAATGATATCTATACCAGTACTAGAAATGGAGGACGAGAGACAGGAATGGGAGCCAGAGGAAAAGGAAAAGTTGGAGTTGGAGAAAGAGGGATGTGTCAAAACCCCAGAGGGATGGAAAACATCGGAGGGAGTCAAGGTGGTGTCACCCATTGTCATGAGGGGAATATTGGAGAAAGTTCATGAAGGAGGACATTGGGGAACGGAGGCCTTGGTCATGTCTGTTAAACCTCACTATTGGAGTCTGAGGATGTGGACGGCATCTCAGAGCATCTGCTGGAAATGTTTGATTTGTTTGAAAGGAAATAAGAAAGCGGCACGCAAGAAAGAAATGGGAGGGCGACCCCTAGTGGGTTGGCCTTTTCAGAGAGCACAAATTGTTTTCACTGAGTTGCCAGAAAAGGGGGGTTGGAAATACCTGCTTGTAATCAAAGATCAACTAACGGGGTGGGTAGAGGCTTATCCCACTAGAAGAGCCACAGCTCCCACAGTGACAGATCATCCCACAGAACAGATCATCCCACGATATGGAATGATGGAAGCAATAGATTCA
The DNA here is from genome assembly GCA_015471245.1 of Laticauda colubrina. Classification (NCBI taxonomy): domain Eukaryota; kingdom Metazoa; phylum Chordata; class Lepidosauria; order Squamata; family Elapidae; genus Laticauda; species Laticauda colubrina. The sequence goes on along the minus strand of BLBF01000004.1, from coordinate 7,190,750 downwards.
GACAGAGGAACTCATTTCACCCAAAAGGGGTGCAAAGGGTAATGCAGGTGGTGGAGGTGAAATGGGAATTACACACGCCATGGCATCCTGAATCCAGTGGGAAAACTGAAAGAGCAAATGGGAAATTGAAGAAACACTTGACCAAACTACAACTTGAAAATGGCTTGCCATGGACAAAGAATCTTCCCCTAGCTCTGCTCAGGATCAGAACTTGTCCAAGGAAAGACACAGGAGTCTCTCCCTTTGAAATGCTGATGGGGAGACCCTATTTGGCCAAACTAGGCAATCCCATACCAGAGTTCAGGGACTTATTCCTTCGAAAATATTGCTGGCACTGTCTCGGTCTTTGCTTTCTCTTCACAAACAGGGACTGTTGGTGTAACGACCACCTTTGGCTGGTAGCCACACCCACATGAGGCTGGAGACTGGGTCCTGATAAAGACTTGGAGTAGTGAAAAACTGCAACTTAGCTGGGAAGGTCCGTATCAGGTGCTGCTGATGACTGAATCTGCAGTCCGTACTTGGGAAGGAGGCCGGACACATTACAGCAGAGTCAAGGAAGCACCGGAACCTGAGAAACCTTGGAGAGTAATCCCAGTGGACGGTCAGCTGCTAAAGGTAACTTTGAAGAAATAGCCAGCAGAAACCACCATGGAGATGTTGGCTGAATTCTGGAGAGGACTATTTGTTACAACTATATTTACATTACTACATCAAAGAAGTTCACAATATGTTGGACCTGCGGATGACTTGGGAACAGACTTGTGGGATGGCAAAGTGTTCATACAGGATCTCAAGAAAGTCTCACATTCTTTGAACATTACCAATTGCTGGTTATGCATGCACATGCCAGGAAGAACAGGTGAAGGATTAATCCTACATGCAATTCCACTTGATCAGAACAGACTAAGACCACAGGGGCATGGGACAGAAAAATATGGTGTAGAACGAAATATAACAGGAAGGATTATTGCTCATTTAAGGGAAACTGCGTATGTGTGTTTTAGGAGAAATGAAACCAGAGGGCTCCATTTAGAAGATTGGGAAAAATGTAATAAGAGTTTTGATATGCCATCATCCTGTAGTAACCATAGCTATACCAAGAGTTATCATAAATTAGATTACTTTAATCAAGATCAATATCAGATGTGTATGTATTTTGAAGATATGATTAATTGGACCCGAACATCAAATCAGACCCATGCTATGGAAAATTTTCGGTGGGTATTGTGTGGGAAATATGCATACAGGGAAATGTCACCTCACTGGAGTGGCACATGTACAATCAGGTATGTGATACTGGTGATATATAAACTTGATGGCCTTCCCCAAGGCCGGATATGTAATAAAAGAGACTCAGAATCTGGCCTTACCCGGAGTCTCTGGACCCAAGTTTCCCGTGGTCTAATAACACCATTGGGAGTAGCCATGAAATACCGAGATATACATATTCTAAATAACTTCATGGTAGCAATGTTCAATGATACAATAAAGAATATTAAAATGATCAAAACCGAGCTTTCTGAAGTAAGACAGGCTACTCTACAAAATAGGTATGTTTTAGACATTGTATTAGCTGCAAAAGGGTGTGTGTGTGCTCTGATTCATTCACATTGCTGTGTATACATCCATGTTTTCCAACCCAATATTACAAAGACAGTAAAAGTAATGGAGGAACGTATTCGTTCTAATCCATTATCACAAAGAGGTGACTCCTCATTGCCAGAGGAGCAATGTGGGGAGCAATATGGTATTGGCTTCCCAGTTCCACTTGGTTGAGATCTACCATCATGGGAATTATATTGATCATGATATGCTGTGTATTGTTGTGTTGTTGTGTTCAGTGTCTCCCTGGTGCAATAACAATGTGTGGAAAGATAGGGAAATCCTTGGGTTCAAGATTTGAGAAGCAGGAAGCAGAACCTCTGATGATGTATCAGAGAGAAATCACTCTGAAAGAAGCAGAGGACCTGCTGATTGAGTTTGAGACAAGAGTGGAAAAAGAAAAAGGGGGGATTGTGAGCAGAACCGAAGTCATGTTGGATGGCCCATTGAATTAAATAAGGAAGTGTCTCAAACACAGGAGCTTTGCCAAATAAGGAAGTGTTCCAGTTTGTGCACAAGAGAGAGAAAAAAAGACAGAATGAGGTTAGAACAATGGGGAATTGTAATAAAATGTTGATGTGTCAGAAACTGTGTAACTGCTTTTGCTAGATAGGGAAACACATAAACCTTTGAAAAATATATGTGTCAATTTGAAAACAGAAAGAATGTGAGCCAAGCCCTCATACGAGGGGGCGGACAGTTAGGGTATAAAAATACTGCCTGAATTTTGCTCTGGGTTCCTTCAATGCCTGAGGGAACCCGTCTCTGCAGAAGCGTTATTAAACCTTGTTTTCCTTGGATCAACAAATCTTTTGATGGTCTTTTCATCAGTTAAACCTCATACCCCCAACAATTTGGATCCTCATTTTACTGGTCTCAGAAGAATGAAAGGTTCAGTCAACCTTGAACCGGTCACGATTGAATTCCAGGCTATGGGCAAAGTTTGCCTGCAGTACTGCACTTTTATTTCCCTGCCATCAGGGCTCCTATGAATAATAATGATCTTTTGCTCTATATTTTTTTTAGCATGTGCTCAAAAATTATAGCAGCTTTTAAAAGTTAAGTAATCAGCTTATACTTGATAGCAGGTTCTTAACCTTTGGAGTGACCAATTCCCCAAAATGATAAACTTCTGCAGCTTCCTCCTCACAAATAATCAGTTCCTTTATTGGGACTTGAGTAGGGCAAGAAAGAAGCATATTATTCACACTCAACAATCAAATTCTATTCTATACACTTTTATGATAAAAGCAATAGTCTCAGCTTTAAAAAAATAATTGGTTCAATAGATATACTCTTTATGTGTGCATATACATATTTATTTATTTTGGATTCCTCCAAGGGTGTTCGAAAATGTTAGTTACATTTCTTCCTGTATTTGAGATGCAATAAATTTAAGGGAACATTAATGCATATCTTTTAATCATGCCCATTGCTAATTCCTTCTTTGTTAGATATTGCTAAAATGCTGAATCAGGTTGTGGGCAATAATTATACTTCAAATGTCTTTTTCTACTTCTGAATATCAGAAGTACGTTATATCAAGTTGGGAGTGTGATGAGAAGGGTGGTTCTATATTTTTAGAAGGATGAGTGCATACCAGACTGTAAAGTAATCTGAATTAAATTTGTCCACTATTAACCTTTGAGATGGCTTTACATCTCCAGAGAAGAAAGATTAAAGAATATGATTCTATATCTGAGTTTAATTTGCTATTTGAAAATTAGATTTTCCAAAGTATGTCACTTTTTAATGCATTGGAATAAAATCTATGAATTTTATAAATAGTTGCTACTATATGAACTGTTCAAACATTCATTGATAAAAATTATGAATTAAAAGTTCAATCCAAATACCAAACATAACAATAGAATTCTGCAATTACAAACAAAAACAAAACTTTTAATTGGGAAAAAAATAGAGTCAAAATACTTAATTCAAATCCACACCATTAAATGGAAAGGTGGGTCTGGTCATCTCCATACCATGCTTGAAATGCAGGCCTACCTTTGGGACAGTATCTTTCACTCCCTATCTCACACTCACCATGGATCAACAAGTTGGGTCAATTACTTGGAGCCCTGACACTGGTCTCTGCAGCGACAACCAGCGAAAGTCTTATACCTGTCCAGGCAAAGAGAAATTTCCAGCAGCTACAACTTCTAATCCTCACTAAATGCATGAATGTTCCTCAAATTAGCTCATATGGATAATGACCCATTGAAAATTCTGCTAGATAAGTTGAAAATGTGATATGACTATTCAAAAATAAATGTCAAGCTGCAGATTAAAGTCTCCTGTTCAAATCCCACTTCAGCTATGAAATCACTTACTGAGATTAAGGAGTTATGACAAAGATGTTCTAGGAAAATGGATACAAAGAAAGATCCCAGCTACTGCCAGTAAAAAGACTTAAGTTTTGGTCTTAAGACATGCATTTATGCCCTTCTTCCACCCTGAAGTAAATATAAAGGTTCTTTCTTCCATGACACAAAGCATTATCTGGCATCAGAAAAGGGATCTCAACATAGCAGTAAGAATAGGAAAGAGTGCTCTGCAGGTGTAAATGGGCCATGGTTGAGATAAATTATGAATTAATATTTGCAGGTTCTGAACCAGACAAATAAGCTGAAAAAACTGAACAGTTCATGAACCCCTAGATCATTCCAAAATAGCAATTTATGCAAAAAGTAAATTGCTCGTGGGAACTATTTCCCAAGAACAAGAAGTAATCTGATTTTTATTTTTTATTTTTTTGCATAGTTTGACGTGAATTGCATAAGAAAATTCCTTTTAGAAGTTCTTCTATGAAATAGAACAAAGACAAACCCATTGGATAGTAGCTACCTCTGCTATAACAACAAGTAATTGTGCTTTTCACAATCTGACAGAGGATTAAGAGAGGATTTATTTTAGTCAAATTAATTTAAATCACCTTTCAGAAAGAATGAATTTTGATGTATCCATCAACAACCTTTTCTAGTTAAAAGTACAGCCTTGGTCTATATAACATGAATTAAGATTTTTCTGGATTCAAAATTGCAATGTTTGAGTTTTATAAAGTACTTACACATAAAGCAATATTTAGCAGTTTTCAGATTAATTTTGATCACGTAGTGGTCTTAGTACTCAGTAAGCAGAAACATATTTTGATGTTATTAGGAGCTGAAGTTCATTGAACAGAAGAGATTTTTTTTGCCACAATGAGCTAAGAGAATGTTGACAGATTTTAAAACATACAAATAGTCTTGTATGTCCTGGCTAGCTTTCTCATCAAACAGTATTCACAGACTAGGAAAGTTCAGCCAACTCAGCAGAAGAAAGTTAAAATATTGGCTAAATGGAAAATTCAGACTCCACAAGACATGCACGTCACTAGTGGGGAAATGCCCAATAGTCTGTTCCATCTATTAAGTTCTTATTTTTTCCCTTATGTCCTTTAACAATGTTCTTCTTGCAATACTTTTCCATTTTTCTTGGTTAAAGTGTCAAAACCAGGTTAGTGGTGCTGGACTCTCAGTCATACAAATGGTGTTGTATAAACAAATTAAGGTATTTTCCATCCACAGCATTTTGTTGAAAGCTATGGGTTTTATTTCAAAATTATGTTTGCTATTTCTGCAGCTATGACTGGTATATAAACTATGTGCCTGAGCATTGCTTTCATAGAATTGAAACAATATACACTAACAATAATAATGAGGATGATAGTACTGAAATGGTGCAATAATCTGGACAGGGCCATCTAAATCAATCATTGCAGTTAGTGACTGTTTGATACAACTAAATTCTGCACTAATAAATGCAGACCAAGATCTGCCTGTTTGAATTGTGCATTTTGGTATATTATGAAATCATAATTGTTCTTTGGTTGAAACCTCAAGAATTCCAGTACAGGATACCCTTGGTATTCATGGTTATTGTTCCATTTTGTTTTAGAAAGTTATTGAAAAGGGATTGGCTCCCTTGTTGTTTTTCTTAGATGTAACCATAGAGCCTCTATACCTTGGAACTGAATATTACATTTACTAGAGGGTAAAAAATAGATGTGGTGCCATGGGGGGGGGGGGAATCAGTTTTCTTGGGTTACTGTTCTGACCCAGGCCCTTTTCCAACAAATCAAACACAATCCAAAGGGAACAGAAACCTTTTAATGTTTCTGCAAAATAATTAACTGTGATAAGCACAAGCCTTGCCAAACTGTGTGAGACTTGCCAAAAGATAACAGACAAGAAATAATTTGCAACACAAGAATCTTCAAACACAAACTCAGGATACTGGAATGTCCACGAGGCTGGAATTTCAAAATGTCTTTGCCTTCTGCAAACAACGTTCATTTCACAGCTGGCTTTTATCTTCTTAAAGGAGGGGCCATTACCTTGCAACTTTACTCCCAAGTCACACGTGCTGTTGTAGCTGCTCTTTCCTGTGAGCAACATGTCCACATGCACACTTGGCACAGGCTCCTTGGGAACCTCCTCATCGCTGCTGCCAGCCCCACAATATCTGAAGGCAGCAGTCCACTCCCTAATGGTCCTGCCCCCTCATCTGAGTCCTTGCTCTCCTCAGCCGTCTGCACCTGCTGCTGGCTAACCAAAACAGTTACTTGAGAGATTGGCTTACCTCAGTGGTTTCTACCTGTCTAATATGGACAGCCAAGATGGGCATCCTTCATGTCTTGTTACCAAAGAATGCCAGTTGGCTTATCTTATGGGACATTCCCCCTCCAGAAATCTGGATGACCCCACCCTACTGGCCTTTATGAAAGCCCAGAAAACCTGGATTTGCGACTGGGCCACTGTGGGTATGCAGGGACCACCTTCTTGGTTGTATTAGTGATCTGGGCTGTTGTTTCTCAGTTGCTGTATTTTAACTTTTATAACATTTGTAGCTGTTTTATTTTAATTCTGTTTGCCACCTAGATTTGAGATGGGCAATCGTATACCATACATTGGATAAAGAAATAAATGAATAAAATCCAAAGTTATTCCAAGATTCTCAGTGAACTCTATCACTCTATATACAGTAATTATATAAATTTACATTAAAATATATGGCTTCAAATACATGGCTGCCCATAATGATATTATGGCTGCATTAATGTTTAGAAAATTTGATATTTAACAAATAAATATCATGTTGCATGATTAATACAACATAATGTTTCCTATGCTATGTTTTCTCAAACTTTTCTTGCTAAAAGCCCTGCGAGAAAACACATTTGTTTCCCTTCCTTCTGCGATTTATTTTTGGTCTACTTCCAGCCCTCTGCTTCTGTGCCACTCTTTCCCTGCCGAATTCATTTCTCCCAACTTTATAGTGGGCCCATATTTATGGAGTCAGGCCACATATGGCCACCACTAGCTAAGGGTTACTACTTCAAAAATGCTCTTGAGTCAGTGTTTATAAATATGTTGATACAATCAACTATAATGGGGAGAAGGAGTGAATATGAAGAACAGGAGGAAGAGCTGCAACCAAGACAAAGGCCAGATTTAAAAAATCTGAGTCTGGGGCAGAAATGTAATTTGAGAAAATACCTCAGACAGGAGCCTCCATACTTCTCATAAAGATAAAGGGAGGTAGAGGGAAGCACATTCTAACCTGCAAGATTGACCTCATTAGAAAACTATTATTAGCCTAGGACTAATTCTAGTTAGCATTAGTTTAACTAGGACTTTGGTTTATAAGCCACTGTACTTCAAGGACTGAAATGTATAATGGGAGGGTATTTAGAACTTATTGCCACTTTTACTCATTTTCCTCCTTTTTCATAAAAAATAATTTCATTTGTGGGTTTTTTTAAGCTGCTTTCCCCCTTTTTTTTCCTAATTTTTTCTCTGTTCATTTCCTTTTCTTCTCCATTACATGTTTATGTTCATTTATTTTTGGAATATTGGATCAACAGTACCATAATTGTACAAGGACAGGGAGAAGAAATCCACAGATTGCCCATGGACCTCAATGTCCCTTCTCTAGCCTCTAGAATACCTTAGATGCCTTTGACCGGCTCTAAATGGGGTAGGATCAATCTTTTTTACCCTTTTTATATTTTTAATGAGAAGATGTTATGGCACCTATTTCCCCTCTTAAAAACACCCCAATTCAGCCAACTTTAAATAAACCAAACAAGTAAAATCGCAAATACTTATTTCACAGGACACTACATTAGCCAAGAGGCATACAAATTAGTCGGGGTCTTGACTGAAAGACTGAGCACCCAAACATGCAAAAATGCAAGGCTCCTTCATAAGAAATGGGCACTATTCCAGAACTTAACGATTTTTATCTTACATATATCTGAAATGGGAGGAAATAGCTCTATATGTTTTATTTTTCTTCTAAACAAAAGTATTCAGTTGAGTTTCAGGTATTTTAAAATAAATATGGAGGGTATAGAATAAACTACCATTCTTCATTCTCATTACCGACAAGTCTAGAAAGTTTCTGATTTCAGGAGAGAAAATATTGGTGAAAGGAGCATTTTTCATAAGCCTCATGATGGAATATCATAGTAATAACAGGATGAAAAGAATTCCTGCCACTGAACTTGTTAAACAATATTCCAATTTGCCATTTCTATGTGACTGGAAATTTTATCTAGAAATGACAAACTACTTATCTAAAGAAATATGGCGAAGAAAACTGCACAATGCATTCACCAGCGATTGAGCTCATCATGAAGAAACTGGACCTTTTTTTAATTTTAAAGAATTCAGAAATTTTGGCAATATAAGAAAAGTAAAAAAGGAAGTACTTTTTAAGACCCTTGATGTGCATAATGCATATACACAATGCATGTATCCACATGAATAAAAAGGCAGAACTTTGACTGGAAGTAAATTCAATAAAGTAAGATATATAGAAACCATTTATATTTAATACAAATAATAGAACATAATACACAATAATTTAATATTTCAGCACACTAATGTTTATTTTTAAAGGGATATACATAGCTAAAATAAAAAAAGATATTAAATTATAATAAAATTATAGTAAATTAAATCCACTTTATTTGAAACACCTTAAAAGTGATGGAAAGAGATTAGGCCATTTTTATACAGAGCATTCACAATCTGCAAATTCAAAAAGCTAAAAAGTGCTTCAACCTCTTGATTCAAACTGGTACTTCAAAGCAAATTCCCATTTCAATCCATAGGGGGTCAGGGGCACAGAATCTGCACTGAATAGATTTTGCCTTCAGCTGCCTTGAAAGTTTTGCATGGTCTTATCCATTTTGGCAACTGATTTGTAAGAATAATTGCAATTCCCAAAGTTGTACATGATGAGCAAGGACTAAACCAAATGAGGCATGATGTAATGTCAGAATTATATCATAACCTAACATTATATATTATATTATTATATAAATTATATTTTGCTCCTAGGCCACAGGTGATGGGGCATTTTTTAAAAGAGCTTTGAGATAATTCAGACATATAATTGCAAAATGTTGTTGTTTAGAGTTCAGTAAAATTAGCTTTCCTGTAGAGCTGATTTCATGATCTGGTCTACCTAGTGGGGCTGAAAATATTCAACTTGCATGGACCTGATTGGTACAATCAATTTTCTTCAAATTTCACATCACCCTTCATGGTTGTATGAACGCCTAATGTCAGATATGTCCACACGTGAAGGGTCAATTAAATTAATTTATTGCCCATGCAATAAATTTCTTCTGTCTGTTTTGTGGCTTTGATTGGCTGGCAACACTCTGTTCTTGTGTTGGAGGCTTTCAGTGCAGCTTGGCTCCGTGTGAAGGGACGGCTGCTCTTCATTAGCAAGCTGGGTTTCACCTGGGTGCCTGGTGGGGGAGTGTTTGGGTTGGAGCTATCAGAGGGAGTCTGTTTTTGCCCAGGTGTTTGCCTGGCTTGTGGCATGGAGATCTTTCTATTTGAGAGTGCAGGCTTCCAAATGATTGACAGTCTGGTGGAATCATCTCTTCTATTCATGCTGTCAGGTCTTTTTTCAATCTCTATGGCTTCTCTGATGATTCTGTGGCTGGGGTTTTCTATAGTGGCTAGGGTTTTAGTGCCATTGAAGTTGATGTTGTGACCTGTGGTTTTCATGTGTTGGACTAGTGAGGAGGTGTGTTCCAGCTTTTTTACTGCATTTTTGTGTTCATCTAGGCGGGTACTTATTCTTCTATTGGTTTGTCCAATGTATGTGGCCGGGCATGATGTACAGGGAATTTTGTATATGCCTTGGTTTTCCAGGTCAATTTTGTCTTTGGGGTTCCTCAGGATGGCTGCTATTTTTGTGTCTGTTTTGAAGGCAGTCTTGATGTGATGCCTGTGTAGTATCTTACTGATTTTATCTGTGGTACCTCTTATGTAGGGCAAGACAGCTGTTCCATAGGTCTGTTGGTCTTCTAGGTCTCTGTTATGTCTTGGTGTGTTTTTGTGGATCAGGTTGGTGATTTTGTTTTTTTTGGAAGCCATTGGCTGTCAATACTTCAGTCAGGGTGCATAGTTCAGTCTTTATATGTGTCTTATCTGCCAGGCGTTTGGTTCTGGTAATTAGTGTTTTCGCTACGGAATTTATCTGTGCTGGGTGGTGGTGGGATTGGGCGTTGAGGTAGCGGTTGGTGTGTGTTTTCTTTTGGTATATGGTGTGTCCCAGTGTGCCATCAGTTCTTTTGTAGATTAGTACATCTAGGAATGGTAGTTGTTTGTTTACTTCCATTTCCATGGTGAACTTGATTTTGGGGTGTGTGTTGTTTAGGTGTGTTAGGAAATTATTTGGGTTTTCTTTTCCATCAATCACAAAATTGACAGACCTACTCCAAGACTCCACATACAAACCTATAAACACAGACCCAACCACATATCACCACTGTCACCCGTCATTGCAAACCTGTTAATAGAAGAATTCGAATCCAGAGCCCTGGCTAATGCCACCCACAAACCCAAACTATGGCTAAGATACATCGATGACACATTTGTGATTTGGCCCCATGGAAAAGAAAACCTAAACAATTTCCTAACACACCTAAACAACACACACCCCAAAATCAAGTTCACCATGGAAACGGAAGTAAACAAACAACTACCATTCCTATATATGCAGTTCAGCTTCTTTCGGGTATTATCCCACATCATTGTAGTGCTTTTAAAGTTGTAGCAACGTTTCAGCAGAATCTCATCTGCCATCATCAGGCTTCTGTATTGAGTTCGTATGTGGGTCAGGCTCTCACAGCCGTTGGTTTTAAATTTGAATATATATATGTATGTATGTATGTATGTATGTATGTATGTATGTATGCTGTTTAGCTTCCTTCGGGTATTATCCCACGTCATTGTAGTTCTGTTAAAGTTGTAGCAACGTTTCAGCAGAATCTCATCTGCCATCTTCAGGCTTCTGTATGGATATGGGTCTTACAGCTCCTGGTTTTATATATATATATATATATATTGGTTGTGTTCAAACCAATATATGGTTGGGGGTTGGCTGTGTTCCGATTGGCTGGGGGTGTGTTCTGTTCAGGTGGGGGCTTGGCTGTGGTGGTACCATCTTGTGTGGCCCTCATAGTTGTGGGTCTGGTGTCATTCTTCATGTTAGGTATTCGTTTGTTAATGAGGGCGGGTTTCCAAATGGCTGGTAGGCGGGAGGCATCATCTCTTTTATTCATGTTGTGTGGGCGTTTTTCTATCTCTATGTCTTCTCTTATTATTCTGTTGTTGAAGTGTTCGATTTTGGCGACAGTTCTAGTATTTTTAAAGTCAATCTCATGTCCTGTGGCTTTGAAGTGTTGGACTAGGGAAGAGGTTGGTTCTTCTTTTTTGATTGAATTCTTGTGTTCTTCAATGCGTGCACTAATTCTTCTGTTGGTTTGCCCTATGTATGTGGCGTTGCAGGCGTTGCAAGGGATTTCGCCTGCAACGCCACATACATCGGGCAAACCAGCAGAAGAATTAGTGCACACATATGAGATGAGATTCTGCCAAAATGTTGCTACAACTTTAAAAGCACAACTGCAATGACATGCAGATTCCTTCTCTAAGATAAAACAATAATTTGTCAATTGCCAAATGTAGGGACATCCTCACCTTAAGTCTCTGTAATCATTGATATATAGCAATAGCAATAACACTTAGACTTATATACCACTTTATACCATTTTACAGGTCTCTCTAAGCGGTTTACAGAGTCAGCATATTGCCTCCAACGAGGATTTTATCCACCTCAGAAGGATGGAAAGCTGAGTCAACATTGAGCTTAGTGGGATTCAGCCTTCCAAATTGAATAGTACTTGCAGTACTGCACTCTAACCACTGCGCCATGTTCTATTGGCCAGTCACCAGTATTCTGTTCTTTTAGCAACAGGAGACCAGTGTACTTTATAGCATGTTTGCTTTAAGAATTTTACTGTTAGAATCTCTTCAATTTTTGGAGAGTTCTTGTTTGAGTTTTTCTATATTAGTGAAAGACATAGCTGAATCAAGCAGCTAATGTGTTTTTGGTAATACATTTGTTTCAACTGGGTGGTCTAAGAGTACAATCTCTCTAACTGGCCAATTTTTTTTGAAGATTTATAAATATCAAAGATTCTGTTGGGTTTTTAGTGGATTGAGGATTTACACTTCATAAGAGCTGCCTGTCTTTCTGACCCTTGCAACCTCTTAAAGGGCAATTGGCTAAGATACCTGGGATCTCTCTGTGGAAATGCTACACACAGGACTCCCTGCCAGGAGCAATGCAATCTGCTTTGCCATGGGGATTTGTGGTGGGAGTTCCTTTGTGGTGGCTACAATTTGGGATAGAAGGAAATACTAAAGTGCACTCACTGGAAACACATGTGCACTGCACACATGCAGAATAAGCGATTGGAACCATAAAAAGACCTTGGTTCATATGCAAACTGATAAGAGCTAACCCAAAGTTCCTTTGCTAATGTTAAGAACTTGTTTTGATATGCATTTTTATTTGAAGTAATAATACTTAATATACTATGAACTAAATCTATATTTTTCTCACCATCTAGTCAGTATAAGTCTAGAGAAAATAAAAGTAGATGGTACTATAAAATCATTCCTTTTCAAAGGTGAAGGAATAGATTTGCAGCAATTCTTCCATTTCCCCTAATTGCTGTTTCCTCTCAGAATTGTTTCAGCAATTTTGGGGGTATCTTTGAAGCACATTTTAAGAGGGGAAGGTGAAGTGGAAAGAGAATCACCAAGAAAGACCATTTCAGTGATGAATTACTTCTATTGGCAGAGAGACAAACCAAGCTGGATACCATCCAATAGAAAAATGTAAGGATCAGCCAAGCCCTCTATTTGTTACAATTTTATTATATATTTCCTCATTTAAACTATTTGCATAATATACAATAAGTATATGTACAAATATGCTGAATTTAAGATAATAAGTATTACCTTTAACTCTTATTGTCTATTTCTGGATTTGGGGTCTGGGAAGAGCACTCCAACATTGCCAAACTTTGCTTCAACCCATTCTTGTATCATTATTTTAAATCATCAACATCAACAATAACATCATCATCAACATCATCAGAAAAAAAAGAACTTATATGAATATTTTCCAGTTGTAGATTAGAATTACACTTCTAAATAGTCTTCCAATTGAGATTCATGACAGTAGGACATTTTCTTCAACTATGGGACTTCAAACTATTGTAGTATTCATGGGAAATGGATATGCTTCCAAAGTATAGGTTCTACATTTTTGCAATCAAAATAGCACATTATATTCTTTGGCAGCTAAACAAAAAAAAAAGTTACAAATCAAAATCTGGCCCCAAAGAAACCACATCATATTAAATGTGATGTTTCTTTTTGTAAAATGAGTGCCTATATAAATTTGATTAATAAATAAATACAATAAATGAACTTTGAACATTTGTTCAGTAATTAGCTGAACTCTTTAATCACACAAGTTTTACTGGTTTTGACTGTGGCTTATATTTGCTGTTTCACACCTTGTTTCAATCTGTTTTTGAGCTGATCCAGGACTGTAATAAACAATATTGTCTTTCTTGTCTTAAACCCTCATTTTCCTCCTGAGAAGGCACATAGGTCTTCAATATATTTAAAGTAATAGTAGTGGTGGCAATGTTGAGGATGAAGAAGAAGAAGATGATACTATTTTGTTGAATGAACCATGATCTATCCATTGAAATATAACTTACGATTGCCAGAACATTTTTCATTGGCATTAATTTATTGACCATTCCAATTTCATGCCTCCCTTCAGTCCCAATTTCTAATGACATGTATTCCATATCACATGACATACTCAGGTTACAAATATCTGTTACTTATTCTCTATGCTCACACGATGTTAATACTTTGTGCGTGCATGGTTCATATTTGAATCCCATTCCTTCTTTTTGGAAAATTTAAATATGGTAACTTTGTCACATTAATATTTATTTCTTATTCAGAATCTTGGCACCTGGCAGTATAGATGGTTTTATTTGCAAATGCCATGCAAATTGATCACAACTGGAATTCTGACAAGTAACCTCCTAAGGCTATATGGAAAAGATTACCATTCATAGAAGCTCCATGGGGCTGAGTTTTCAGATATGATTAATGGTGGAAAAAATTAACATTGATAATCTACAGGTTTGTAACTGAAAATTATATCCTCAATTCCTGTGCCCATCTCTTTGAATTTGCTTCCAAACATTGAATAAACACTGAACAGTGTCTTTGTGTTTCAGGGGAGATTGAATTGTTCCTATTTTCCTGCAATGTTAAGAGACATCTAACTTATTGCCTGCCCTGTAGTCAAACTAAGGAACAGAGACTGATTCCTGATATTACACATCATAGTGTTTTGTAGTTCATTGTAAGAGTTGATTTGTCAAGCTTTCCTCAACAAATTTACTGGGAGTTGTAACTGTGGCACTGACATTTAAAATCTTTTAGAAATCTAACCTCGGTACCTCTATAGAGTTACAATTTTCAGAGCTGCTCTGATAGAAGAAATGATTCTTAAAATGCTATGTGTATAATGTAGGAATCTTTAATAAAGAAAATAGAAAATAAAAATGTGAAGTACATCATAAAAAAAGCAATAAGTATTTTAAAATGTACTTAGTATTACAGTTTGTTGAAATGAAAGCTGGATGCAAGGTCAGAAAGGTATAAAGTAGATGCCCCAAGAGAAATTAGCTCCTATTTTCCTTCTCATTTTGGCTCTTCCAAAACCACCGTGGCAGCATCTGGAAGAATACTAAATATTCTTTCCAGATGAAGTCACATTCAAAAGATTATGTTTACATATGATGCTGGCCATCACTGTCCATAATCCAACTTTCATTGTGTAATTTGTTAGTTGTTTGTCTGTATATATAGCAAATACCTTAGTGCTATCCAAATAAAATTATTCTATATTATAAAATTCAAGATGAAAGTACCAAAATAGTACTTAATAATACAAATCACAAAAATTTGACTGGGAAGCAGCCTGTGTGCAGAGCTGAGAAATTTTCTGGTGGTCAGTGTCCATATTAATTTTAGTCTAAATATGGCCCTCAAACAAACATAATGGAAATAAATATTTCATATAAATGATATTAAAAGATAAAGTTTTCCCAGTCAATCTTGTCTGACTTTAGGGCACAGTGCTCATCTCTATTTCTATTTCTGTGATCATGTGGCCAGCATGGCTATACTGGTCAAAGATGCTTGAAACGCTGTTATCTTCCCACCTAAGTGGCATCTATTAATCTACGTTCATTTGCATGTTTCAAACTGCAAGAGCTGGGGCAAGTAGCAGGAATTCTCCTGTTGTGTGGCACTCAGGTCTAGAAACCAGGCTGTCAGCTTTCCAGCTAGCAAACTCAGTGTTTTTATCTGCTGAGCCATCACACCCACTATATAAGTGGTATTATTCTATCCATATTGTAAAAAGGAAAATATCCACTGCCAAACTGTTTCCATGAGGTCACATTCATGTTCCTCCTCCCCACCCTTTCTTCTTAATTTTATTTCTGAAAACTCGTATGCTGTCTTTGTTAAAATCATGTTCAAGTCTTCATTTTAGAGATAGAGGCTCCTTGTGTGACTTTAGGCAAGTTTCTCATTCTATCTCACAGTACTATGCTTAGGAAAATAAAAAAGGAAGCACTTACCATGACATTTGTAGCTATGAGAAAGGAGATAAAATATAAATCTAACACATAAATCAGTGCATATCCCAATTTCCGAAGTGTGCCTCTGACTTAACTCCAGTGTCATCCTTACAGCAACCCTTTGGGCCAAAAGAGAGTGACTGGACAAATGTCTCCTGAATCCTAGTCTAGAACATTAAACCTGACATACTCTACTAGTTCAGTTCTCAATCATTTGTCTATCTGTGCTTTTCATGTGGAATTTCCCCATCCTCTAGTAATGTGTATAGAAAACATTGGACCCTAAGATCACAGCTGGCACTAGTACCTGTAATCAATACTGTGAAGCTTGCTGTTGTTTGTTTCCTGTTGGTTATTGGTTGATTGCATTCTCTATTGGTGGAACTTTATTCTTCGCCACCATCCACCTTCCTGTTTCTTCTGGAAATTAAAACTGGGTCCCACTGGTGAGAGTAACCATCCAGTAGACCTTACTTAGAAATACAATGCCAGCAAGCGGTTGACACTTGTGATACTATGTCTCTTGGGAAAATTTGTTAACCTTCGAAAGAGGTCTCTGAGGCAGAAATACTTTCAAGTTTTACAAGATGGTGAAGTCCCCTTTGGTTCTTTCAGAAAGCATTAGCAGAGGTCAGATTAACAAGTCAACACTGTAATTGGAGATGAGCAGGATTCCTCAAACTGGGGCTGAAAAGAAAATTTTGAGGGAGGGAATTGGGTGTGAGGATGAAAAGCTCCCAACACAACCTGACTCTGATCTTTCTCCTTGGTTTGGCCTGGGGCGCACTAGATAAGGTGAAGGGAAATTGTAAAATTAGACCTGGCAACCTTCACAGAGAGGCCCAGCACAAGCTCCTTGGCCTGAGGGAAGCTGAGAAAGTTTGAGGAATTGTGGGGGGAAAAGATCTTGGCAGGCTAACTTCCTGTGGCGGCATCCAAGGCTAATTAGTTTTCAGTGTTCTGTGTGTGCTTGAATGGAAACGAGCCAGCACTGAGAGGCATTAAATGAGGAAATCAAAACCACATGGACTAAAGAAGAAGAAGAAGAAGAAGAAGAAGAAGAAGAAGAAGAAGAAGAA